>JAULLE010000013.1:1222750-1233767 GCA_035668155.1 Sarracenia purpurea
TGTAATTTTGGTTTGTTTGGTTGAATATTGACTATCTGATAAAGCTTGACGCAATATTTCCCATTAAATGTCTCAATTTTTAACTTAGAAAAAGAACTTATGTATCTGTAGTTCACGAGGTTGAGTGTAAATGGGGAGTTGAAGCAGCTGGAGTGGGCATTTATAGACTCCCATATGTGTTAATGTAAGAAAATGCTTTGTAGGATCATTATGGTGAGTTGGATTCTTCGAGACTCTACACAAGGTTAATTGTCCGTGTCAAAGTTTTGTTGGTAATTTCCATGAGGGAATGGCTATTTTTCAAAATGTTGTATTTTGGTACCTTGCACACGGGCATCAGAGAGCTGAACTTCGGTATCTTGTTACCATTTTAAATTCATTTCGACTCATGTCACATTTTTACCATGCATAAAAGTATACTTGGTTTTACTTCCAAAACACTGGAGAGAGTCGATGCAGTTCCAGTGATTTCCTGCAGAATCAAGGAAGTCAAATCTGATTTAGATTTTAGTGTGATATTTTGGGAGAGACTGCCTACCCTATCAGCATGCATGATGGCGCTGAGTTACATAAAAGCCTCGTATTGTGTCACATTCAGCAACCAATCTCTGTTGCTGCCCATGAGAAGCTACAGAATGTGGCCGCTGTTAATGTTAATTAACTAATCAGTATGGTCCAGACTAAATTTAAATGGATATTTATTTATTTTTTGTATTTATCAACATATTGCCGCTCGTTCTGTCACCTCTCTCTTTCTCTCTCCCTCTCTCTCTCTCTCTCTCACACACACACACACACACAGACACGCACACACAGACACGTTTTGCGCATACATGTGAACGCACAGACACACTAATGGTGATGCCGTCTTCTGAGCAGAACAGGGTTACAGTGTTGTGCTTCCAGAGAAGTTGCAGACAGGGAAGTGGAATGTGTACAGGTTTGAATTTTGCCTCTCTCTTTTGGATCAGCTTTAATTGGACTTAGATTAGTTGTTGTGATACTCGATTACTATAATGCAGATCCGCACGTTCTCCTTTGAAGCTTGTTAGCAGACTTCCAGATCATCCTGAAATTGGTACCTTACATGACAATTTTCTGTGAGCATTCCCCGATTACCTGGTTAAGTTTGTCGTAGTTAAATCTCGACTTGTAATTTCATCTCTATGTTAGTTTCATTGAGAAGTATTTTAAGAATAGTTTCTTTTGCTATTGTGAAATAGGCATGCGGTCCAGACTTTTGGAGATAGCAAATACTTGGGTACACGAGTTCGGGTTGATGGCACAGTTGGAGAGTAAGTTGGTCTTCTAATTTAAGTTTGGAATTCATTTTTGATGCTTAAAACTTAAAATACATTTTACTGTGTTGTTGATAGAGTAACACATCAAGCTTTATCTTTCATTTTGTTGTTGGAGAAATATGTAACCATGATAGATCCTTTTGGTTTACTTTTCTTTTTTTTTGGTCCTCTTAGTTTATATTTCCTTTTGTTCCTCTTAGTTCATGTCTTACTCCAAATATTTATTTACTGCAAATATATCTTGAACTATAGAATTTTTTATGCTGTGGATTGTGTCCCTATTATATTTTCTTTGATTTGGATTTAGAAATAGATATTGCTTGATTTGTAGAATTCTAAAAATACAATTCTCTTCATTTTATTTTCATTGGTGGGTTTCAACTTTCAAGTACCAATTCCCATGGAGAAATTAGCAAACAAGCATTAGTTTTAAAAGGTTAGAAGAGATTTACAGAAATGCATGCTGGGTCATGTTAGCCAAAGACGAAGGAATCGCTCCGGAAAGACTGTTATTGTTTAGCCTCCTGATCACAATTCAAGAAACCATTGTAAGAATCATACCTTCAAGAGGATTCTTGACTCAACATATTCAGAATGAAAGATAAAAAATCAGAAAAACAGAATTTTTTAAATGTGCGTGTAATTGTTTCGATGCTTATAGGTATTGAAGGCTTTTCACATGGGCTAGAGATGAAGGAATTTCCCCAGTAAAGAAGTTATTAGAAAGATCAAGTGTTTGTAGTTTTGCAGGAGCCTACAAAATCACCCATAATTCAACCATTTCAAGTAAAAATATATATTGCTTAATCATGAAGATTGCTGAATTTTTTTCACAGTAGATTTGGAGATGCTCCCTAAACTCAGTAAGCAAACAACTATTTAGATTGTGTTAATACAATAAGGAGCAACAACAAAATCTGACAAAAAAAGATTTGAATCCAACCTATAAAATTTCAATACCTTAAAACTGTAAGTCTAAACATCCAAAATATACACAAACAAAAAAAGATTTGAATCCAACCTATAAAAAAACACGAATTGTGCGTGTCTTTAGGCACGGGACATACCCTAGCATATTTGTATTTCATATTTATATTTATACTATAAGTTAGAATCTATAAACTATTAATTTTAGCTATATCAAACACCGCCATTATTTATATTTCGTTGGTTAGATCGGCTTGAGTCCTTGGTCAGCTCAGAGATTTTGCAGAGCAAGATTGAGTGGTGGTCGGCCCATATGGTCGGCATGGCCCAGATACTTGGCACTGGGCTCGGCCCATAAGAAGGCCATGACCCTAATAAGTTGATCTTAGGCCCATGTAGGTCGGATGGGTCTTCACAGGTCAGATCGTAGATCGGATCTCTTGAAAGTATAACTTCCATCTTGTGAATATGACAATGATATAGATGTGTCTTTCCAGAATCTTGACCCAGGTACTTCTGCTGGCCTGGCTTAGAGTGGTGAAAATTACCACAACATCAGTAGTCCCCTATTCTTGATAGTGATTAGTCAAAAGACTGATGGCTATCGAGAATATCAAAGTAAAGGGAAAATGACCTCTGTAGAAATCTATCCACAGTATAAGACATAACCCTTGTGAAGAAAATTTCCTGGTCGGGCTGGGGCTTTGACCGGAATCCACTTGCCTGGTCTGAAAACAAAGTTGATATCTGGCCTCTATGGCAACGTATTGATGTCCTTGAGAGGAGAAAGGAACCTTTGCTTCCCCGATACTCCATCAGCGAAAATGTGGCTTATCTCGCACCGCAATAAATGTTCCATAAATGTATGATATAATAGCTCGCACGATTTTAAGGCGGTTACACGACCTTCCATGTTCACGCCCGTTATACCCTTTCAGCTTACATGTCTTCCTAATTAGAAGGGCTGGTAGAAGGAAGGAACACCATCTCCTGCGTACGAATCAGAGAAGAATTCTTTCCAGCGAATCTAAGAAAACCATCTGGAGGTGGAGGCAAAACAATCCCGGGTTAGTGCTTTCTTCTTCACCCACCGGTGCTGCTACATTTATGGGATCTGAGAGCTTCTATCTGCGAAGAAGCCAGATGGCCATAAAATCTGACAATGCTCCGACTGGCAGGGGAAGAGGACGAGGTCATGGTAGGGGGTGCTGGAGCATTTCTAGGGACGTTGATCCTTCACTAAGTGATGATGTCCATTCCAGAGGTGGTGCAGCCAAGAAGAAGGCCACTGCCGAAGCCCAACCGCAAGGGCGAGGTGCCCTGGTAGAGAGGAGAGGGACCCGACAAAATGTCACCGGAAGCCCTCCTGGAAAACCTTCTGCTAGGGAGGTGACAGCACAAAATATGTTTGATGGTGGCAACAATGATGGCACAGGCGGAGCAGGCTACATTGAACGAGGCCTCACCGCCTTTGACCGCAATCACCTGAGTGAACTTTCTGCCCCAGAAATCACTAGACAGTATAACTGTCATGCTGGAAAGGTTTGTCTTACCGAACTCCTCTTTATCTGAGTAAACCTCTGAGTTTTCCCTGTCATTTTGATGGTAATAACATTGTTATTGATGCAGGCGATAACCTTAGGTTATTGGGATGCAAGGCGCATGCTGATCGAACGCAGAATTAGCCGGGCCCGAGTACGCGAGAACGAGCGCCTACGCTCAGATTTGGATCGTTTGTGGTCAGAGCTGACCCAGGGAAGCACCGGGAGTGGATTGGCTAAGTCAAATGGGAAAGCATTCTTGATTGATCTGAGTGAGGAGGAGGACTCCGACTAGTTAGAAGTTGACTCTCCCTGCCGAGGGGACCACTGGGGAAAGCACCCGGGCTCCCCACCCTCTCCTCCCCCATCTGCATCGCTTTCTTGAGCTTTTGTTGACCTTCTTTAGGCCCATTACTCTTCTGAATATCATTAAACACATCTCTTCTTTGGTAGTCTTTTGAAAAACTTCTTATGTTGGAAGTTCACCTATTTTGGGAAATATCTGACTCCCCGGGCTGTAGGCTGTGTGGTTTGTTTAACTGAATGATTATTGTTTTGTTCTCTCATACTACGCCCTCAGGGCTTGATGCTACAGATTTGTGTAGCCGCTACTCGATGTTATTCATTGTAGATTTAGGACTCCGAACTTGGTCAGTGGAGTGGATAATGTTGAGCCTGATAGGCGAAACGTTGTGCCTGATTGGCAAGATGCCGAACTAAGTCGGTGAAGTGCTGAATTTTGTCGGCGATGTTAGCCGAGCTGGATCAGCGAAGTCACCTGAGCTTGTCAGCAGGATTGGTTGCCACTTCCTCCCCTTAGGGGTTTAATGTCATATGAAGAGCTCGGTCGAAAGGCGTGTAATCCTGTATATCCCTTTTCCGTGAATGGCTAAAATATGCCTCCTAAGATTCATTAGCTCAATATTCTTGCCAAAAACCAATATATATCTGGTCCACAAGCACGGGGGCTTTGTGGAGAACCGAGAAGACCGAAATGGGGGCCTGACAAGCGGTCAATATGCCCTCTGAGACCGATCGGCTCAGGGTTCTTTATAATGACGGAGACATGCCAATGCCATATCCTCTGGGGTTGAGCGATCCAGAAGTTTCTATCTAGAAGGTCAACATATCCGTCGGTCTATAGGTGCAAGGGCTGCAAACATGGGACCCTCATATAGATACCCCAATACATCTCCCGGCACATAAGCACGGGGTTATAACAAATCCTGCCCACTATGCCAGATCACCGCAGAGGAAACAGGGTCTTCGGATTTTCCCCATCGGGTTTCATACATAAGCATAGGAGATCTTCGGATAAGCTCTGGAGGCAAAGAGTGTAGAAATATAGCTCCCAGAAATAAGGAGTATGTCTGGTGGAAAATAGAAAGTGCGCACACCTACAAACAGTTCAAAGCAGCATAGCATGTAGGCAGAAGATTTTATTCTAAACTCTTATGCCCTATGCCCTAGATAGAGTCCTGTAATAAGAGCTAACCTCTATGCCCTATGCCCTAAATTCTAGGCCAACCGTCGATGGCACTGATGGAAAAAGGGAGGAGTGAGACGCCTCCCGGCCTATTGATGAAAAATTGATGATCGAGCGTGGGGGATCAACCCGGGCAATTGATCAACTGCCCCGCACGCAGTGTATGTCGAAACTAGGGTAAGCCCCTTATGCCCGTTAATGGACTTAATCGGTATAAGAACCCTTTGTCCGTTGATGGACTTAATCGGGGTAAGACCCATTTGTCCATTGATACCTCTATGGCTAGTCTTGCTGATTGTTTCATATCAATAGCATGAGGCACAACAGTTTTGAAAAAATTTAAATATATTGAACCCATTACGTAAGCATGGATCTCCTTATAGATGGAGATGTATTTCCTAGCATGGAAGTGCGAAGGTCTTCAGATATACCCTGTAGGGTTTACAGAATACACTCTGTAGGGTTGTAATATTCCCCGTAGGGATTTATAAATATACCCCGTGGGGTCACCAACGCCCCGGAGGGTCTTACTTTCCCCCTTGGGGTCGTTCGGCGTGTATTTGTAGAAATAGGCAATATTGACCCTGCACGTAAGCATAGGTCTCCACATAAATCGTCTCTTGCGTTGACCAAGGGCAGACCTCCTTACTGCTCCTCAGATAAGCGTCTGTCCAGGGATCAGTAAAGTCTTGGCAGGGAAATGGTTTAAGCTCGAAGCTTGGTGGCGATGAAGCACAGATCGGAGTGCAGCTTGAATCCAGAACTGGTTTGCCCGGGCCTGAGCCATATTTTTCTACCACGTCCCAGGTGCATAGAGGCCAATTATCCCTATGTGTTGCTCCGACCTTTTCTCCCCATTATGGATATTATTTACTTAGATGCTCGACATTCCAGGGATGGGATAGGTCACGACCCTCAATGTCTTGGAGTCTGTAGGCTCATTTTCCTGCTATGGCCCTGACGATGTAAGGTCCTTCCCAAGATGGTCCGAGCTTTCCCTCCGAAGGATATTTTGTGGCCAGCATTACTTTTCTGAACACTAGATCTCCTAGCTAAAAGCTTCTTTCATGAACTCTGGTATTGTAGTAGCGTCGTCCTCGGGTTTGATAGGCGGCCAGCCGTTGTGCTGCTCTCTCCCGCTCTTCTTCAATGAAGTCAAGGTCCAGAGCGAGCTCCTGGTCATTCCGCTGTGGATCAAATAAAGCCGTTCTGGCGCTGGGCATCCCCAGTTCGACTGGGATGACAACCACATGCCCATAAGTCAGTAGATAACGCGTGGATCCTGTTGAAGTCCTTGCTGTTGTTCGATAAGCCCAGAGGACTCCCAAAAGTTCTTCAGCCCATAATCCCTTGGCTTTGTCATGCTTAGTTTTGATAATCTTGAGCAAGGTGCGATTTTTAACCTCTACATACCTATTGGATTGTGGATGAGCCGATGAAGCAAAGTAAAGATCAATGTCCCAGTAAGCACAAAAGTCTTTGAATCTCCTATTATCGAACTGCTTTGCGTTATTTGTTACAATAATCTTCAGCACACCAAACCTACTGATGATCATATCCACACAAACTGGGTTATATTCTGTTCAGTGATCTTAGCTAACGGTAGGGCCTCCACCCATTTGGTAAACTAATCAATTCCCACTAACAGGAACTTGACTTGCCCGTTCGCCATATAAAGGGGACCCACAATGTCCAACCACAATTGTGCGAAAGGCCAGGGAGCAACCAAAATGGTCAGGTTAGCAGGGGATCGGTGTGTGGTATTCACAAATCGCTGGCATTTTTCATATTTGGCTAAAAATTCCTTGGCATCTTCGGTCATGGTCCGCCAATAATATCTGGCCCTGGTTGCTTTCCCGATGAGGGCTCGGTGCCCTGAGCGGTTATCGCACATTCCGTCATGTATCTCTCCCATAACATATTGAGCTTCCTGGGGGTCCACGCATCGTAGATAAGGGACCATTACACCACTGCGATACAACACGTATCCGATTAATAAATACCTAGTGGCCCTGGATCTGAGCCTCCGAGCTTCCCTCTTATCTACCGAGAGCTCTTCTGTCCGGAGAAAGTTGACAATATGTACCGCCCAACTATCATCCCCTAAAACCTAAACTTGGAATGCCTCCAGAGCCAGAGACAAGACACGTTGATGGGCAATAACGAATGATATGCCCTCTACTACCTGTTCCAGGACTCCCGAAGCGTATTAGGCAAGCCCATCAACTTTCATGTTCTCTAACCATGGAATCTTGTTGATTTCTACTGCCTTGACGCTAGCGAGGAGACGCTTGGCCTCAGCTACGTATCCCTTCAGAATTTCACTCCTCACCACACACCATCCATTGACTTGCTGTGCGATAAGTTGAGAGTTTGTATAAATTCCCATCTGGTCGGCCCCATAATCCTGAGCCAACTGCAATGCCCTGATGAGGGCCTCATATTCGGCCTCATTGTTAGTCACGAGGAACCTCAACCGAACGACATGCTTCATCTGGCCACCCTGTGACGATAAGAAATAGAGTCCGACTCCCCCGAGGGTTTTCCTGGATGAGCCATCGATGTGAACCTTCCATGCCTACAATAGATTAATCATTTGGGCATTGGAGCTGGACGGAGCGGCCTGAAACTCGGGTGATGGTTCCTGGTCATTTGTCTGATCTAACCCCACTAGCTCGACCAAAAAATCCTCTATTTCTTGTCTCTTCAATGATGTTTGAGGTCGGAACTCCATCTTGAACTGACTGAGCTCGATGGAACATTGAGCCAATCTCCCTGAGAGTTCCGGCTTTTAGAAAATCCTCCTCAACAGCTGATCCGTAAGTACTACAATTGGGTGTGACTTGAAGTAGGGTCGTAGCCTTCTTGATGCGATCATGAGGGCATAGGCTAGCTTCTCCAACATAGGATACTTGGTCTTGGCTGGAAGGAGGATTTTGATGATGTAATAAACAGGTTTCTGCGGGCCTGAGTTGTTCCTGATAAGCGCGGTACTGACAGCAACTGGGGAAACAACCATGAATAGGAAGAGTTCTTCGCCCGGCATCAGGCTTGACAGCAAATGAGGGTTGGCGAAGTAGGTCTTGAGGTCGGCGAAGGCCGGATTGCATTCCTCCGTCCAGGCGAAAGCCTTCTCCATCACCTTGAAGAAAGGTAAACATTTATCCATTGATCGTGAGACGAAGCAGTAGACGGCTGCCACTCTCCCAGTAAGGCGCTGCACATCCTTGGGTTTCGTGGGAGGCTGCATGTCGATGACAGCCCGAATTTTGTCTGGGTTTTCCCTTATTCTCCTCTGATTGATTAAGAAACCGAGAAACTTCCCGAAGGAAACACCGCAGGAACAATTGGCAGGGTTGAGCCTCATTTGATGCTGCTCCAAGACTTGGAACACTTTGGCGAGGTCTGCTAAATGCTGGTCGACAGTCCGACTTTTGACCAGCATATCGTCAATGTAAAACTCCATGCTGCATCCAATCTACGGCTCAAACATCTTATCGACTATCCATTGGTAGGTGGCTCCCGCATTCTTGAGTCCAGATGTCATGACCTTGTAGCAGTAGGTACCCTTGGGGGTGGTAAAAGCTGTCTTCTCTTGATCGGGCTTGTACATAAGAATCTGATTATAGCCGTAGAAGGCATACATGAAGCTAAGGAGTTCAGGACCCGAGGTTGAATCTACCAGAAGATCAATTCTAGGCATGGGATAGTTATCCTTCGGGCAAACTTTCTTCAGGTCGGTGAAGTCCATGCACATCCTCTATTTTCCATTTGGCTTCTTTACCATCACCACATTGGCTAGCCAATCTGAATATATCACCTCTTTGATGAACTCCACCACCTTAAGCTTGTTTGTCTCTTCCATTATAGCGTTCTGCCTTTGGTGTGCGAACGCACGGTGCTTCTGCTTAACAGGTCTCATGCTAGGATCGACGCTCAGCCGGTGGACCATGAAGTCTGGAGATATCCCCGGCATATCTTCATGGCTCCAAGCGAACACATGCTTTTGCTTTGCCAGGAACTCTATTAGTGAACTCTTTAGGTCACCCCATAACTGTGTTGTTCCGACCTTCATCGTTCTCCCTGGATCTGTCTGGCTGACCGATACCTCCTCGAGATTTTTGACTGGTTGTAGACGCCACTAATTGTCATCTGGCCAAGGGTCTAAATCCTCGATAGGCAAACCCTCTGGGGGTGAGGCCTCACCGGAACCTGCCTCCCTTACAGAGGTCATATAACAGTCTCTGGCCAACTACTAGTCGCCCAGGGCATATTCTACTCATTTAGGGGTGGGGAATTTGATCTTCAAGTGGTAAATAGAGACTAAATCCTGAAACTGAAAAAGAGCCGTGCGACCCAGTATGGCATTGTAGGTTGAAGGCAAATCCGCTATCATGTAGGTCAACATTCCAAGAATCTTTTTCTTCCCATCCCCTAAGACTGTGGGCAGCGAAATTACTCCTAACGGGAGCCCATTTTCCCCTGTTAACCTGGTAAACAGAATGGTCAATGGCTGAAGCTTTTCTCGGCCGATCTGCATCTGATTGAAAGCTCCAACGAACAAAACTTCAATAGAGCTTCCTGTATCAATGAGGACTCTTTGAACTGTGTGGCTGTCGATCATCAGACTGATGACCAGCGGATCGTCATGAGGCTGCTGGACTGATCGTCCACCATGATCAGTGAAGAAAATGGAGGGCGAGCTCGAGCTGGAAGGTTGGTCTTCAGTGGGACGGCAAAGATTCGAACGTCGTCGAGGCCTCCAATCCGAAGAGCCGCCTGCTACAGTCTGAACTTCAAGGTGGCTTTCCACTGGCACTTTCCCCCGTCGAGACGTTTGGAGCCGGGTGTGGTTGTCCGGGCCACACCCAAGTTGGTAGTGTAATATTATCTTCTACCGATTGGCATGGAACCAATCCAGCTTTCCCTGCCTTACCATCCTTTCAACCTAGACCTTGCTCAGGTTGCAATGCTCGGAATCCTGCCCATAACCTTCATAGAATTCGCAGTACTGACCCCCCGGTCATTGAGCCGAAGGAGACCTCACCTTACTCGGCCAGTTGAGCTCCGTACTTCCCCGGATATGCATTAAATCCTGCCACAAAGAGGAGTTAAGGGAGGTGTAGTGGCGAAACTTGGACTTTGCATGATGCCTAATTTGGCTAGTGGTCCCACCCTCTTGTCTTGGCAGGACATCATCTTCGTAAAACCTCAGGCTATTCCTGACGTTGTTCTTGATTGTCTCATCGCCTTGGGCTCGCCCCTCCTTTTCTGGTTTGGGAGGCCCTCCCGGGGTATTAGACCGTCGAGACTCCACAATATCTTATGCGCTCATATACCTCTGGGCTCTTCTAATGAGTTCGGATATGCCTTCCGGCGGATCCTCTGATATTGCGAACAGGAAGCGAGATAGTTGCAAACCTCCCAAGAAAGCTGTCATCACAATCTTCTCATTTCCTCCGTCGATCTGAAGGGATTCATAGTAAAACCTGCACACATAGGCCCGGAGAGATTCTCCACTTGCTCGACTAATGCCCAGAAGGGACGTGGCTTGCCTCCGACATCTCTGGGTTCCCGCAAAATGGTAGATAAATGCCCGGGCGAGCTGAGCAAAGGAATGGATGGTGTTCGGCTGGAGTTCGGCGAACCAGGTCTTGGCCGGTCCCTGGAGAGCTATAGGGAAAGCACGACACATGATTGTTGGGATAGTATATTTAAAAGCCAAGTTTTTATGTATTTATTATCCGAGATCCCGACATATT
>JAULLE010000015.1:527910-545389 GCA_035668155.1 Sarracenia purpurea
GAGGAAGCCAGCACTTAAATTTCTAAACTAACATCCTCACGAACCGGCAGGATAGCTTTATCAAATCCAGATTCTATCTTCGCTAGAACGAGTTTCATTGCAGCACATGCATCATCTAGACAATTGTGGGGAGCACCGTTCTTTCTGACTTCATATCCCAACACGGCCTGTGAAAATCAATTGATGGGACGATTGAACCATGCATACTAATGGGTATAACTATGTGTATGTGGGTGTTCACTAGCAAGGGAAAGCACAACAGCACAAAGTGCAGCAACGAGAAATTAATGTGTTCCGGCCAAGCTTTTTTAAAACTTTTTCCATGTTTTGATCTATTTTTTTTGCTTTTTTGGTCCGTTGTCATATAACGAATCGAAAAAATATGGCCGTATGGCCATTACGGCTAATATTGAAGAAAGTTCGCAAAGACGGGAGAAAAAAAAAAAACTTATAGAAGTCTTAAAGTGTCTTTTTTTATTATCTACGCTTTTTTTTTTTTAGTTTTTATTCATTTTTACTTTTTGGATTCCTTATGATGAGAGGAATCTAAATCGTGTGCCAGTTTAGACGAACTTTAAAGAAAGTGCACTAATTCCAAATGCAGGCTAATACGCACCAATAACTCATATAAGACAGTAAACAACTAGGACAGATAGGGAATTGTCCACAATTTGTGCAGCCAAAAAACTGTAACAAATATGATAAATCAAGAAATTAAGTTCTGAATAAGAACAAAAACAAAAACATTAGACTTCAATCCTTGCCTCAAAAATTGTATTCAAGAATGTTCATACTTAAATAGGTTTAAAGGACAATTGCATGCTTATTGTCAGAGAAGCATGTGGATGCTTATATTTGTCAGAGAGATAAAATGGCTAGAAATAAATGATAGGTTTGATGAGTTTAAAAAATAGAAACAAATAATCCACATGCAGACAGAGATGTGCTCATGCTCATAATTATCAACTTGCCTTACACAGGTTATTCAAAGAAGGTCTTCTGAAATTGGTCCCATCCCCAACTTTGAAGATGAAAGAGGTGTCAATCACTCTTGCATGATCTAACTTCAGTGCTGTAAATTTCAAGAAAAGAATTAATTAAAAGATATCAGCAGTGAATAATTAGTGAATAATTAATTAAACTCAACATAAGAATCCGCAATCAGTGAATAACTAGTAGCCAAATGGCATACAAATACAAAGAAATGAGATCACTTTATTAACAAAGGTTGAAGACATATCTAAACTGTCACGGGAGTAGAAACATATAGAAGGATAAAACACAATTCAATGATAGAGCTTGGCGTACCTCGCAGATCATTATTTAAACTGTGGCCAACCAGTATTGTTCCATGTGATAAAAGCTTTTTCATGGATTTCTACAAAATGTCCAAAGACAAGACATTCAAATGCCTGTTAATTCTTAGTCATTCAGTTATTTTGATAATGTTGAAGTTCTATTCGGTTATTTAACAAAAATGAGCGTGTTTGGCATTGCAAAAACTAGTAGTTTATAGATTGGATAGCTTATAGATTAGAGTTTATAGAATAAGTTGTGAGTATTTAGTAAAGATTGTAACTTGTAGTTGTAGTTTGTAGTAAAAGTTGTGAGCGTTTGGTAAAGATTGAAGCTTATAGTTAAAATTAGTAGCTTTCAAGCATAACCTAAAAGCATTCCCAAACACCCCAAGATCTGCAAGTGCTGTCTATTGCGCATTGCCCTTTTATGCAATATAGAAGTTGGTTAATTGTACTTTTGACTGCAGATTGTAATTGCTGCCTTTCTGAATATGTATTTTTAAGTTCAAATTCAGATATTATTATGATTTGAATAAGTAAACTTCCTTTTTCCATTTCACACCTCTTAATGACAGGTTTTGGACTTGGTGCTGAAATACAAAGGAATGCATGAAACAAAATAATAAGCAAGTTGGAGCTTGGCATTGATTTGTAGTGATTTGCCTAGCTCTTTGGTCTTCTAACATAAAAAATTAGCTGATTGGTAACAAATTATGCCAAACTGCACCCTGGTTCTTGTGGAAACATAGAAGGAAACTGGAAAGTATTTGGACCTATGAAGCTATTGAGATGCTAAAACAGTTGCCTAGCTATGGTCTGACTTCAGAGCCTCCCAAAGTCAAACCGAAATGGAAGTCCCATAGTTCAACTGGTAAATCTGTGTAGAAAAGTAGAGGGAAATGTCCACTTTGTCTTCATTTGGCAACCTGGTTTTAAGCCAAAAGGGCAACAAAATTGTTTGGTTGGAATTCGAATGACTTTTAAGTCAAAGGCGTAACGTGACTTTTTGGATTTTTGGTATTTTGACCCAAAAAATTTTGCTCAATGTTTCAATTTAAAAAAAAATTATTTTTAGATAATTTATATTCAATATGAATCTTGTTTAATAGATTTGGACGAGTAGATTTTAATAATATTTTTTATAAAAAATACATGTGTATGACAAAAGGTATAATATTTTTTAAAAATAAAAAAATATATATATATAAAGCAAAAAGGTTAATAGTCGTGGAGGTTGGAAAACAAAATTTTTTGGCCTTTTAGGTTTCTAAGCAAAAAAAAAGGAAAAAATTCGATTTTAAGTCAGGTGCCAAACGAGCACTTAATATATACACGATTGCACCAGAATGCGAGTTGACTTCCTATTGAGAGTTTTGAGGCACGTGACGAGGCTTCTTTGGAGGTTGTTGGCTTCACTTTTACTCAGATGTCATGGTCGGCTTTTTTTATTTTTTTTGATGGAATGGTCGGCTTTGAAAGTAGCATTATTCCCGCCATGGTTTCTAATACTTGTGAAGAAGAAGTTTTGGGTCTTTTAAAGGTGAAATTGTGAATTGCATTTTCCATCATTGTATTAAGCACCCTGCCAAATTGTTCAAAACTGTAACTTCTCCAACTTTTAAGTGAACTCACTACTGTGTGGATCTTGTATATTCATGTGAATTCTTTCAAATTTCGGTTCTCCAAAAGCTCTTTTCTTGACTGCTTCCTTTTGTTATAATTTTTCCATTTTCAAATTTTCTCAAATGGATCAAAAGTCGCCTTTAATCCAAGATAACAGTGTACCCCAGTTTTTTTTTTTACTTTTTATTTTATCGACGAATACTTAAACACCTATTATCCCGGAATGAACCCTAACAACACACATCCAAAAAGGTCGGGCACTCAACTAATCAAGCTCTTCGGCCTGTAATCCTTATTGCACTGATGAGTATCCTTGGGCATAAATTGGGGGGGAGATGTCTATTTTCCACACTCTTTCACACTTCTCAAGACTGTTTTGTTTGGGAGATTGGATTATTTGAGCTGTTCATCTCGAAAATTTTGAAAAGAAAATTAATTATGCAAAAATGTATGATTGAGCATCAATCTTACATGAACAAATTGTGTTTTGTCTGACAAATTACACGATTTAAATGTAAGAAGTCAATTTTAATTGTCTATTTTGTAGAACAAAACTATAACAAAATATAATTCATGGATCGATTAAGAAGCAAAATTTCTGCACAAATAATCTTTATAAATTTATAAGAGGACCGATCGAATCATTGTTATGAACTCATTTGAAACCCACAAAATAGAGTCACAAGATGTGAAAGAAAGAAAATATGGGGGGATAGCTTTTTAATTCAACTAATTTCACATTGGCTTTTTAATTCAACTAATTTCACATCTCCAAACATGTTTTAAAATTTATATCCATCCCTTGGACAATACCCAAAATAAAACCTGAATTAAAAAGCCAAAAATCTTTTATATTAAAAAAACGGAGTCGTCACTTGAATATTCCAACCACCAATCATGCTCAAAACCGAAACTACACAGATCATGTTGGAATATGCAAAGTTTTTTTTTTCTTTATTATGATGGAGGATACCACATCTCCAAATGGGGTGGGGGCCCCACATGTACCCTAGGTTTTTCATAGGAACCAACCAAGACAGTTGAGCCTTCTATGGTCTAAAATAAACCTATTTTGATAATTTAGCTGTTCGTTTTATTGATCCCGATGTATTGAACAGCTATGCAAAAATTTAAATTAATTGGATATCAATACGTAAATAATATCACATTTGTGTTAAAAAAAAAATTAGCTGTGAAATTCAGAAACCATTCATTTGTTTTAATAAAGATATGCAGTTAATAACATCCAATAATTAATTTTTTACGCAATTAAAAAGACCAAAAAGAAAAACAAAAACAATCCGAAACAAATCAAGCCTAAAATTCATTTAGGACGTTCATTGGTATATCATCCTTACAAACTATATCCTTAAGTAGAAATGAAACTGGACTCCACCACAGTTTATTGTTGATCTTCCAAATATATGATAAATCTCCTAATTAATCAACAGCAAACACCAACATAACTAAATTCATCCTCCTCCCTTCTTAACTCTGCAATGGAAAAATCAAAATCGAATTGGAATGTCACAATTACAACAAGACGCAGCAGAAAACGGTGCTTCCAGCAAAATATTCTCCTCTTGCTCGCAGCTCTTCACATGAAATCCCGGCAGCTCACCTCCCTCCAGCTTCATCTGAATTTGGCTTTTGCATATACCGTGAAAACCCAGATAAGATCAACAAACCTTTTAGTCCATGTTTGATTGATCGGATTAATAATGAGAGAATATATAATCTCACTTGATAAATAACCCTATGGGACTAGTAGTGAGTGGGTTATTATTACCACATTCTCTTAAGTATTCTATATCCCACATTTTGGGGGATTAGTTATCCAATGAATATCTAATCATCCCACTAGTTGTTGAATTCAAACGGGAAAACTATGATCCTGGAGGATATATAACCCAATTTCATGTTTAATCCGGTCAATCGAACATGCCCTTAGACTATACTCGGGGGATCTCCGAACCAATTGCATGTTGCCCGTGGCCAGCGTGTTCTTATACAGTCGACCAAAGGCGCATGCTGTGAAGGCTCAGGTTTAGTCACTTCGACAACAGCGTCTTTAGAGCTCGAATCCCCAGGAAGTTTCACATCGGCCATAAATTCCTCGGGCGTCCACCTTGGAGGGACCGAGACCCTCAATTTTGTCAGCCTAGGCCTTTGTACAGGAGTCTCACCTCCAGAGCTTACTTGGCATCCATTTAAATCCGACTTTGCAATCCCATTAAAATGGTAAAGATCAAAAACTTTCTTACCCATCAATCCGGTTGAATCTTTTAAACCTCCCAAATTCTTGTCTAAATCCAACAGAACCTGCCAGAACTCACTCCAAACAATGAAGCCTGAGCTGCAAAGGTGATCCAGCTTCTCTGGTGGAAGATTAATACTTGTTTCCTTTAGAACTAAATGAAACCCTTCTACGCTAATGAAGCCGCCGCCCCCACTCTGGTCTTGTGCATCAAAAGCTCTCCGGATCTGTGTTTCTCTCCTTTCGAATTCATTTTCGTCTTGAACAGAGGTGTCAAGAGCAAAAAGGACGGTGTAATGAGACTCACTCCCGACGACCCATATTGGCCATTTTGGGCATTTCAAATACTGGCCAACTTTACAGAAATTCAGGGATTCTAGCAAAGTAAGGAATCCAACTTCTACATTAGTGGATATGCCTTTAAGAAACATGCCACCGCCTAAATCCATCCTTCCATCAAACACGTGGGCCACAGCCTGCCCGCAAAGTAGTAGGTTTACTATTTCCTGTTCAAGAATTAATTTTAAAAGATTACCAAGGCAAACCCTGATGCGAAGATCTATGAGGGAAAGCATCTAACAGATCAATCAGGAAAACAGGGTATGAGAAAATTGATGCTTGATTTATCCGTGCAAATACCTGGGATGCATGCCCAAATGGAGCGGTGACTAAAGATTGGCTGGGGTCGTCCCTGTCTGTTTGGACAGAATCCTAAAAATACAAGGAACAAAGAAAAAAACACACATTGCTAACAAGAACAACCCAAGAAAAAAGGTGAAGAAAACTTCCACACACACACACACACACACACAAAACAAAAACAAAAGAAAAAGAAAGCTGCTATATGTCAACTTTTGGAAAGGGTTCCGGTGCCCTAATCAACAGGTAAAGACATCCCACATCCTCATTTATAAACATGCAGTCTATGGTTGTACCTTTTTTCACGTTGCTTACCACATAAGCAAGAACAAGACTATGATTACAGTCAGTACTCAGAACAAAGGTTGCATTTCATGGTTTACTACACTAATTGGCAACATTGAATATCTCCTGGTAGGAAGTCAGGAAACAGCATGGTTTTGATGGGAAAGGAAACAGAGTGATTTGTACATAAGATGACACGAAGGATATCGCAAATTGAAGCATAAGTAGAATCGCTTTACATTGCATTTTACAGTAAGTTTGGTTTCGTATTCCTCAGAGAACAAACAAGTTCTACATAAAGTAGTTTGTCAATACATAATTGCAAAACAAAAATAACCGAGAGCATACGATCCTAGGATGTAACAGGCTTTTTTCTTCATATAAGCAAGCAATAATGTATGGATAAGTTCCCACAAAAGAGGTGACAAAATAATCATCTCTACAAAAGCAATCGACCCCCCCACAAATAAAAGACTTCACAAAGTCTATCGTATAAGGAGGAGCCGTGGCGGCACGGTGGTCAATTAGCTTTTGATAGGCTCTTCACCCGGAGGTCGCGGTTTCGATTCCACACCTCCCCCCCACCCCCTCCCCTCCCCGCTACCCCTGATTAAAAAAAAAAAGTCTATCGTATAAAAAGAGTCTGTGTCCTTTATAAAAATCATTGAGAAGAACATCTTTCAATCTACACATAGTGGATTTCACCAAATCAATAGATTACAAGTATGCACATATTTTTTAAAAAAAAAGGACCTAGATTTTCATTTTCCAACTTTACACGGTGTAACAGTTTAGTACAAAAAAGAGATGAGTCTCTAATTTGCTAACATGCACCGTGTAACGGTAGTTTTTTTTTTGGTCTTTTGCCCAATCCTTCTTAATCACCGAAGATTCAGCAACATCATATTCATTGGGATTTGGCACCACCACCACTATGATCCCTTTTCCATGTTTCTCCACAAAGCAATAAACTTACATCATGCAATATCTAATATGATGAATGGAAGAGAGGAACCATAATACCAAAAACTAGGGTGTGCATAAACCCGCCCAACCGCCCCACACCCGCCCACACCATACCGACCCACCAAGACTATTTTAAAAACTCATAGCAAGTTGGACAGGGTACGCCTAATATAGGCGAGTCGGCTATGGATAGCAAGTTCACAAATATCACCCATCATAAAACCGCCTCGCCCACATGTATACGAATTACTACTAATTTTTAGAAATAGGTTGTCTAATTTAGCCACCGCCTAATATGTCCATTCCTATTCTTCCTTTATAGTGGACTTAGCAATTCAAATTTCAAACCGCATTGAATGCACTTACAATTGGATACACTTGTAATGCACTATTTGTAATACACTATTTGTAATAGGAAATAAAATATTTTGTAATTACTTTTAAACCGTCGAACCGCCTAATCTGCCATTGCAAAACTGTCAAAAAAATTATATTTTGCCGATTTTATTATGTGGTGGTTCGATGGTGGATAAAAAAAATTTATACCGCCCATAGGTGGTTTGGTTGACGTATTATCACTTAAACCGCATTGCGCCAATCCGCGCACACCCCTACCAAAAACCCTAGAGTGAGTGAATTAATCAGTTAGCAAGAACTTCAAGAAGATGTACAACTAGAACCTAAAAGTTATTGACAAATTACATAGTATGACCTAATATGGTGTAAGCCACCAAACCAATTTATTCTTTAGGTTCATATTTGGGTCTTTTACTTGCAAGTTTCATGCATCAAATTCAAAGAGACTTATCCTTCTACTTAACCTTTTTTCCCCAACTATACTTCATAATTGATAATCTATTAGATGACCATCTTCAATGTAGTCTGTTTCATTACATGGGAGGTACCCAAGGCTGCTTTGCTTGAATGAAGAATAATCAACAAGGATACCTCCCACCTTCCAAGTCTTAATGTCAGCATGAGGATGTGGGCTTGAGTTTAAAGGTAGTTGCCTGGTGTAGAAACTACTGCTAATGTACAACTAGACCCTAGGAAGCACGGATACGGATACAGGCTACGGCTACGATACGATACGGATACGACGATAAGATAAAATTAAAAAATGTAGGATACATGTACGACTCGGATACGTTTGTGAAAAAAAATATTTTTTATAGTTTGTAGTATTATATTACATGTCAAACTAAACTAAAAGTAACAGTTAATTCATTTCGTTCTTAATTTGAAACATTTACTAACTATCCAAGTCAAGAATGATCGAATTAGTATCAAATAAAAAAGAATTCCCATTAAGCATAAACAAATATATCTTAATGGTAGTACATTCAAAACAATAAAACCAAAAGGTCAACTAAATAAAAAAATAACTTTAAAAATAAAAATTCAGGCTTTGTTGATGCTCACCATCCCTCCTATGTGTGTAAATTGCATAAGGCTATCTATGCTTTAAAACAAGCTCCGCATGCTTGGTATTCGACGTTTTCAGCCTTTCTACTAAAAATTCTCATCAAAAACAGTTATAATGGTCCCTCTCTCTTTATCTACAAAACGTCTGAGGTTGTGACCATTCTTTCGATCTATGTTGATGACATTTTGGTGACTGAAAATAACTCTTATCACATTACCAGCTTATTGACTCAAATGCACTGCATTTTCCATGAAAGAAGCAGGGGAGGTTCTCTTACTTCTTGGGCATTTCAGTCCAGTGACTCCAGTCAGTTCCTCTAGGCTTTTTTCTCTCTCAGTTGAGATATGCCACAGACAATATTGCCCAAGCTGGTCTTCTCCATTGCAAACCATGTGCCTCACCTCAGTCCCTTAAACCATCCTCTATGTCCTCTGATTCTCTTCATTTCTCTCAACCTAAGTCTACCCAGATTTGTCCCAAATATTCCAATCTGCCATCAAGAATGGGGAGTTCCTAAATCTGGCTTGTGACAAATAAAGGAAAGCACTTTCAAGTTGCAATAGTTTCTCATTGAATCTCAAGTTTGTTTTACCCCGGCAGTAGTATGATGATCTATCTGGAAAAGAACCAAGAATACTCGCTCAAAGACAACTTCCCCAAGCAAATATTACCTCTAACAGGCACTCGAACCCAATTACTCATCTTCCTGAACAAATATTACCTCTAAAAGTTTCATCTCAAAATTTATATGAATTATGCATGCAATGCACTGTGCATGGCATAATACATTCTACGAGCATCTCAGGCTCCCAATTTATCTGTAATTTTAGCATGACTGAACTCTTCTAGCCAGGAATTATACGCTTATAGCGATATTACCACCGCAAGCTAATATTATTAGCACCTCGTGTATCAGGCGCATGTCGGTATCCAATATTGGTACAGAACCATTTTCAGAGTATCCATGCTTCATAGTCTGCACCCAATTTAGAGGATGTGGTTTTGAGTTTAAAGGTAGTTGCTTGGTACAGAAACTACTGCCAATGGACATCTACACCCATTCTACTCTCTGGCACTCCACATTAGCAGGACCAACAATGGATCATAGCCTCCGAGCCCCACCTCCCAATGCATCCCAGTGAAATATCAATTTCCTCCCATACGGTTTGCTCATCACAAAAGAAGACAAGATGATAGAAGAGATTAACCAAAAACCTCTTGGAAAACTTCAGGAGCAATAGTGGTTCCCCGTTATCATCAATGTTCAATCTCCTCCAAGATTGTCGCAACTATAAAAGTCAGCATAGTAAGTTTCATCAGCAACCCAAACTCGAAGCCAGTCCAGCAGTTGCTAACAGCAGACATATCTACCAAGTTTCTGAGGCAAATGCGTCCGATCTCAGGATTCAATTCGTGGTCTGGTTTCGTCTAAGTCTACCCAGATTTGTCCCCAATATTCCGATCTGCCATCAAGAATGGGGAGTTCCTAAATCTGGCTTGAGAGAAATAAAGGAAAGCACTTTCAAGTTGCAACAGTTTCTCAAGATAAGAATCTCAAGTTTGTTTACCCCGGCAGTTGTATGATGATCTATCTGGAAAAGCACTAAGAATACTCACTCAAAGACAACCTCCCCAAGCAAATATTACCTCAAGTTTGTTTACCCCGGCAGTTGTATGATGATCTATCTGGAAAAGTACTAAGAATACTCACTCAAAGACAACCTCCCCAAGTAAATATTACCTCTAACAGGCACTCGAACCCAATTACTCACCCTCCTGAACAAATATTGCCTCTAAAAGATTAATTTTCAAAAATATAAACTCTATCAGGAACTTTAATATAGAAAGTCGGTGCAGGCAAACTTCTGCATACCAGAAATTGCATCCCCAGACAATGTTCATGAGATAAGTCATAAGAAATCCCATGCCAAGACATCTTTCGTAAAACCATCTTTTTCTCAATCTAATTTCAAAAATTTTGATCCCAGGTTGTCAAAACGCATCATTAAACAAGTAGAAGCTACATGACGATATGTAAACTCCACATAGAAAAGATTTCCTTGGGGTAACTTCGAATCTTTGATCCTACAAGCTAGAGTATGTTATAAAGTTTGCAGCAGATATGAACAAACTATAATTTCACAAACCCACCTAAATTAATGCCTTCTTCAAGGGCCAAATGTTCTTTAGATATAGTGGGTGAAAATCCACTTAGAGGTGAAAGGTCATGGAGACTAGTTTCCACATATGTCACCGAGCAAGTAGTAGAGGTGGTTAGAGGAGAGGTGCAAGCAGTTCCGCAGCCAAGCAAGTGAGGCAGTGGGTTTTCTAAGATCAGAAGCAGTGGGTTTGAGATAGAAAAAACCAATGGAGTTGGGTCTCATCCCTTCTTAGCTTGACATAAGAGGTGTACCTTGCCCTATTTATAGGCAAAGGATTAACGTGAATCACACCTCAATCAATGATGATTGATGACACATCTCATCATGTTAGGAGAATAAATTTGTCAAGATCTGTTAGGCAGTCATGCACACATGCGCATGAAAAATCATCATTGTGGTCCACTTTCTCTAGATGAATTAACCTACCACACCATACCATGCTTGGCGGAACCTTATTGATATAGCTACCAAACCACCAGACGCCAACTCTTACATCAATAAAGTTCGAACCCAATCTCTGCCTCTTGGGCTAACTCCTTATAAGCTGTATTGGTACCTCTTACCAGCCGCAAAGTTCTAATGCACTCCCAGGAGTTCTTACCCCTAGTCTCATTTGCCATGTCCATGCTGATTTGTACACCTACATATACCAGTCTCAGTATGATTCCAACGCTAGCTCCACTAGAATGTACCCATCTGTTCTTGAGGCCAGACATCTAGGAGATCGTAACATACCCCCTTACTCATATTCAAGAAGGCCTTGCATCTGACAATAAGTACATATACAATTTAAGCAAATATGAATGGGACCAAGGGAGTGCGCCTTTGAGGGATGCTGTTGCGTTCAATGGATATAGCTCCTGAATATATTTTATCGATCTAATTCGTTCACCATGTAGAGTAGGTTCATTATTCATGAAAAAATGAAGAAGATTTAATATACGCAGTATATAACCAAAAAATATTCATTTCATTTTTTAAGTTATATTTGCCACATTTATTTATAACTAAATGTAACTTAATTACATAGTTATAGATACCAGATCAATTTTATTTGTTTACATTACCAACCCCAACAAGCTTCACACGATAGTTTGACACCAACCCAATGGTAATCCTTCATCTTATGGTAGCTTCATTAATCTATCAGTATTCAAACACCTTAGTATTGTGCTCATACATAATATCAACAAAATTTAAACCAATCGATATCGTCTCCCTCTATGATTTGAACTGCAAAACTGCAGCCCATCCAATCCCATAATCTTCACAATGATGAATGGCTCCGATATGAGTAAATACAAACTAAGGTTAGAACTCGCCCTTGAAAACTAAGTTGTAAAAGGAGGGTTTCTAGAAACTTATTTTCACACGGCCAAGACCATACTTGATAAACCAAAAAACAAAGAGCTTTTACATAAATAAACATACCAGTCCTCGAGAAAGTAAAGCAGAAATAAGAAATAGCATTGCCCCCATGCGACTTCAGAAAACAGGAATCATTGCTTCAAGTCTCTGAAATGCACTAGCCTGTGAGGTGTACGTGCCAACTCTCATGACTTTCTGCAAGTCAGAACCTGATTCAATTGAAAGGATTTCAAGTGCTTTTGCAATGACCTGTCAGATGAGACATACAACACGAGCAAGATTTAGTACAAGAAAGAGATAGTGAAATAAAGTGATTGCAAGGATAATGTATCCTTTTAAAAACCATTTTCCAAGCAGATGAAACAGAAGTGCATCAGCATCGCTCCACATGCAACTTACGTCATCCTTCGAACTGTCTTCAGCTCCCTCAGTGTTATAGTCAAGAATACTCAGAGTTGCAATTGCAACCCTTTTATTATTCCCACATAGAAACAAAATCTCACCCATACTTCTCACCAAGGCTCTGTAGGAAATTACAAAAACAGTCAACAAAAATCGCCATAGAAGGCACACACAACCCAAAAAATTGGAAATCATTGATCAGTTATGAATATTCAACAAATTCTCAAACATGAACAAACATTACTTTCCAACTGATCACTTTGAATTAACCCTCCTGCCCAACTTGTAGATGAATTAATTGAGATCAAAGAAGTTTAAAATCAAAGGGTTACTATTAAGCCATAAGAGAGAAGAATAAAGACGAATGTAGTCTCCTGCGAAAATTGGAAGGCATATTCAATCAAACATCAAAAATTTCTGTGCAAATATATGTAGAAGCAACCTTGGTCTAAGCAGGCAAATTTCATATAAAGCTATTAAAATAAAAATAAAACACTTAACCTCAACCTAATTAAACCCAATTCACAGTTGCCAATCCATCAAAACCACTGAATCTGGTCACAAGTGTTAACATTAACAGCCAGAATTAAACCAGAATGACATAATAAGTATATAAGTGATAAGTGCCAAAATGTACACACATTAGGCCCTTTAAAGCAGAGTGGTGAAGTCCTTACCTTTGCTACTTGATGCTTGTTATGTCCTTTTTATGATTATAGGTCACAAGAGCTAGATGCATGGGCTAAAGCAGTCTTAAAAGCTTAAAGGAATGAAGGAAGCACAAACAGTAAGCAAAAGAGGTTGTCAGAAAGCAAAAGAAATATGCTTGTTCATTCCACCTGAGAAGCCATGAGTACTGCCTGGGTAGAGCTCAGCAAGGATTAATTAAAGTGTGCGATTTTATTCCTTGATTTGGTATGGGGCGTAACATAGACTATAAAGGGGCTTGCTTACTAACTTCAAGTTAGAGTTGTTGAGGCTTAGAGGAGGCAAGAGAAAGGAAGAAGAAGATCCATATAATATTTCATGGGGATTCGACTGAAGATTTTGGATCATTCACTCACCATGAGCGGCTAAATTTCTCTTAACAGATAGATGAAACCCTAACCTAGTAACCATGATTTTGTTTAGTTTAGAAATTTTAATATCGACGCGCTGAAGGATTGGATTTGATTTGATATGAGTTTATTCTTCCAAAACATGCGTGTGTTCAATTTCTCTGACTCTGAATACATAGGTTATATAATGGTTACACTTTGTATATGCAGTTCTGAGTTGAGATAATCTATGCTTAGGAAGACGAGTTTTGCTTTATAGATGATTCGTGCTAACCAAAGATTAGTTATGTCTGATTCCCAATTACGATGGATACTAGGCGCTGTGCGTATCAACCCGTGCAGTGCTGTAACTAACACGTTAAGTATCATGCCTGGGGAGTACGTTCGCAAGAATGCAAGTCAAAGGAATTAACGGGGGCCCGTACAAGCAGTGGAGCATGTGGTTTAATTCGATGCAAAGCGAAAAACCTTACCGGGGCTTGACATGTCGGTTGCCTGTCGTTGGAGTGGGAGGGGTTACCTATTTCTAAGTAATGCACAGATGGGTACCCAAAAAGCCAAATCGGGTTTTACCAAGGCCATTAAGGTGATCGGTCCATAGTATCAGGATATCCGGAGTTGGCTTGAATGCTTTTGCTCTCGGAGTGACCAAGCTTTGAGCAAACTACTTACTAATAGACTCACCCTGAAATGTTAAACAAAAGTTTTCCCCTCGCATCTCGGTCACTTTTACTTTTTCGTTATTTCGTAATCCCCAGGGTATGATACCTTATAGCTTCACAGTTACAAGTCATTTTCTCATTACTTTAGGCCTCTCATTTTCTCTTTTTATTGGCATTACTATAGTGGACATGATTTCTTTTAAAGATATCGTTCGAACTTGTAGCTACTAGCGAATCGTTATCGTTTTGGTGAGTGAACTTCCAAATTGGTGAAACAACTTGGTTACAAAGTTGAGGTGGAATCAGCACCCTGAAACTCCTCAACCCTTGTTAAACTTCACTTTTATTTAAACATTTTAATTCGCTCTAGGGAGGGTTTTCAGTTACATTACATAAAAATGAGAACAATATGCTAGATCAAGAGCAAACTCTCCAATGAAAATATGATATGCTATTTAGCGATGCATGGGACATAAAATAATGCAAATTGAAAGAAAATGCATGCAGTGCATGTTACAAGATTGACTACTTTAATTATTTTTTTCCTTCAAACACCATCAAAATCTTAAACCATTTTTTCCCTTAATGTTCGGTGGATGGAGCCTGGAGCTTTACTAACTAGGCAAATGAACATGAGAACAATGATCACAAGTGCCATCAGGCTTACGCTCATATGCAGGTAAACGTAAGTGAATTTGCTGACTAAAGTTACCATCCCAATCTGCTAAAACGATGCAGGCATCCCCTTTCCACACATACTTTTTCCATTGATGAGTAATGGTAGATTACTTCTCTTTTTTAACAAAGCATTATAAAATAGGGAAAGGGCCGAAAGGGGCTCAACCTGCATACGAGAAGGCTCAATGAAGAAGTTGAGCTTTCCTATAAAATCTACAAGATTGACGAGAGAAATCATTACACCAAAAATGAAAACTATAGAAGAGAATCATCTTAAGCTTATGATGCCCAGTTCTGTCTCTTCAAAAATGTAAATCTTTCTCTCCCTCCACAAACACCACATGATGCGGATGCGTAAGGGAGAAACCATCCAACCATTCTTCTTACTCTTCCCCTACATCCGCCTCCGAGCTACTTCCAAAACTTCCACACCAAGGGAAGCATCACCTAATGAATCCCAAAAATGGATAAAAGTGAATGTCATAGCTCCCTACTGACCGCACAATGAATTAGCAGATGGCCCACTATTTCCTGCTCCTTATAACTCAGGAAAATGAATAAGAAAATTATTCAATGTTTCCTCAACTTTATAATGACATCTCTATTTTTTATTTATTTTCTGACAAGGATATTGTCTAAAGGGTGTTGAGGGAATGCCACCAAGAGGGAAAAATCCCATACAAGAATGGGAGCAACCAAAAAAAGGGGAAGAACAAAAACCACCCACCAAAGAATTACTAAGACGGAGACTCTATAAAATCAACCGTTCATCCAATAAAATAAAAAATGAGACATCTCTATTCCTGTTCTCCAGCGCCATAGAAATGATTCAGAGATTACACAAGTAAAGCTCAACAAGGGAGACCGCTTAGTTTAGTATGTACGTGAATTTCACCAGGTTATGATGATCTTCCGAATTATTCTCTTAAATGTCACTTGTACAGGCCATGGTACAAAATGATGTTAAGGTTATCTTCTCTATACTTTGAGTGGCTCGGTAGCTCGGTAATATGAAAATTGGCATCATTGTATGCTAGAGGCATGCCAAAATACAAACGTCTAAATCACCTTGACATTCTATCTTTAGTAAGATAAGAAAAAACATCATCTGCTGCACTACATTCACTTCTAGATGGACTACTTGAACCAAAAGTTTGCGGCACATTTGTTGTAGCTTGGTCTAATTCGTCTGGAACAAACAGAAGGTATTTGAGAACAAATGCCTGCACATCCAAAGGCCATATTTAGGAAGAAACATCGAATTAGATAATGATATGATCATTCCAAAAGATAGGATGACAAAGAGAATCAAGAGCATATCAATTAAATACATCGGAAATAAAGTGTTATTTGCATCGACGAATTTATATTGGAATTATTTCCCTGATCCATATAGAACATATTGCAAAGAACATCACAAGAATACATCATTTTGAAGAATGAAAATTTCTCCATGGATTATGAGAAGAATATGGTTAACAATCCATGCACACCATGAAAGACTTCCATGGATATAGACCTAAACTACTGCAGAATGATGGAATAAATTGCATAACAACACCAAAGAAACAAAACACATTTAATTGCAACTTATTATATAAATCAAATATGAACAATCTGCAATAAAAGTGATTATCCATAAATTATGCAGAATGAGTCCCCTGGTGAATCGACATCACCAACACAGATGTTATGTCTGACCATACTTGGCAAATCGGAATACAAACCATGTATCATTTTCTACTTTTTTGAATCGTGTATGGTATTATATCGAGTATCATCAGATATTTAATGTCTTAAAATAAGTCATATATATATATATGGAACAAACATTTTGCAAAAATAAAACATGAAACAATGTTAATTAATAACATGGTGAGAACATAATTCTCAGAAATCAAAATATACATAAACCAGTACATGAATCAATACTGAACACATATGAATCAATACTTAATATATCACAAGTAGATGTATTATTATAAATTTATAACACAAATTAAATTTATTGTAAATAATATGTTATTTAAATTTTAATATAAATTTTCAACTAGTTTGCGCATGAGAAAAAACTGAACCAATATTACTGGCCATAAATCAATGTCGTAAATCGTAAGATACTTAACACTAGACGATTAGTATTTATCAAGATAGACAAATATTAAGAAAAAATATTCTCAATATTTCAACCATGCAAAAATTTTCAATAATTTCTATTTTCACATATTATATTTTTAGAGACCCGATACGTTTTTATTTAGGATTTTCTTTTGGAGATGTCTCATTGAATATCATATAAAAATTATTGACTATTTGTTGAAGAGTTTATATTTTAAGGCTTATAGGTGACTGTTTATAATAATAATAATTTTAAGTGAGTTAAGTTTAAATTTAAAAATAATAATAATAATAATAAAAGAAAAAAATAAATAAAAACTTTAAAAGGGGTTTAATTTCTTTTATGAGATAAAGTATATATATATATATATACACAATAAGGATAGTTAATAAGTGTTTGAAAAAGAAAAAAATAGAAAAAAGAAGAAAAAAAAGAGTGAATCTGGGGGGTGGGGAACCCCGAACTGTGATATAATAAAAAGGGGGGAGTTAGAGTTACGCAGCAAAACAAAAAAGGGGGGAAGAACGTCACGGCAA
>JAULLE010000015.1:1046344-1057321 GCA_035668155.1 Sarracenia purpurea
GCTGAAAGGGGACCGCTCGAGCGGACCCCAAACCGCTCGAGCGGTAGGCTTGAGACTTCCCAACGGTTTGGATTCTGTTGTGGAAATAGCAACGTTTAGAAACCGTCGCTAAATACTTTCAGCGACACGCAAAAACCGTCACTAAATACCTTCAGCGACGGATATCTCCCAACGGTTTGTGCAACAGTTCAGCTGAGACATTTAGCGACGGTTTCAGACCTCTATAGTAACGGTAATAACCGTAGCTAAAAACTAATAGTTTGCGAAAATTCAGAAAACAGCTTTTTGGCGTTTTTCAATTTTTCGGATTTTTTAACTCGATTTTTCAAAATTTTCGAAAAATTTCGAGTTAATTTTTGCTCAAAAACGCAGCCAAATGCGTTTTCAAGAAATTTCGAAAATTTCGGATTAAAAATTTCCGAAAAATTTATCCGGAATACCATTCCAAATGGGGCCTAATTAATTACGAAAACTTAAGGACCAAAAGTTACTTTTCTCTACCGTTCCCTCCCACAAACTTGTTACTAAAAGAATGATTAATCTGAAGATGCGTTCGGATAAGATTTGCATATGATATAGCAATTAAAGAGAAATAAAATCAAAGATACTAGGAGAACCCATACTCCAACATTTAATGAAGAAGGTAAAGAAATTAAAAACGACGAAAGAAATTTAAGAAATACAGCATATTAAGTTTGAATGTGAGATTTTGTAGACAGAAAAAATGTTCTACGGATCTAGACACACCCCTCATATAGGTTGGGTTTTACACCTCATATGAGAAGGATGTGTCTGAATCTATATCCGGTAGATGCGCATGCAGCATAACTCTTCAGAGAGACGTAACTTTTCATGGTATATAAGTCAATGACAGTATCACTAGAATTACATGTTACACCACGGTATGAAAAAATGCAATGTGGCCATATTGATATCACAAAGTGAACAAAATCAAAAGTAATTATTCGTAGTCTTGGAACACCATATGGTATTGCCAATTATTAGAGAAAATGGAAGAACGAGAAAGCTTGACCTCTCAATTGGAGAGGTCACCCTAATCAAAAAAAAAAAAATTTGGAGTGGTCACCTATTTATAATATTTACGCGTACATAAGGAAAATCCTAATAGGCCCAAATAACTAACGGGCTTATCTAATAATATAAATAATAGTATAATATAACTAACATCTCCCCCTCAAGTTGGAGGATATATATCAAACATGTCCAGGTTGTTACAAATATAACGAACTCATGACTCTACAAAGGACTTGGTAAAAATATCTACAAGCTCTGTTGTTCTTACATGACCCAATGATATCCTTTCGACACTTTTCACGAACGAAATGACAATCGATTTCAAAATGTTTCGTCCTCTCGTGAAATACGAGATTATTCACAATATGCATAGCTGCTTGGTTATCATACCATAACCTTGTAGGTTTTGTCACAGGTATGCTAATCTCTTCAAGAAACTGTCGTGTCCACATAATCTCAGTAGTTACCATTCCTATGGTTCGATACTCAGCTTCAGCAATTATGCAAAAATGTCCCGTTTCTCGCTTTTCTAGAAGATCAGATTACGTCCAAGAAATACAGAGTATCCCAAGATTGATCGCCTATCAATAAGAGATCCTGTCCAATCTGCATTTCAATATCCTTCATGATTGAAGTGTCCATGATTCCTTAAAACTAATTCTTTGCCAGGATTAGTTTTCAAGTATCTCAATATGCGAAGCACCGCCTGCTAATGGTTTATTCTTGAAACATCCATGAACTGGCGTACTATACTTACTACAAATGCAATGTCACGGTGTGTCATTGTGGTAAGATAATTTAGTTTTCCCACTAATTTCATGTATCTCTCTGGATGGGAGAACACCTCACTATCATCATCTTTTAATAACTTTTAACCCGGATACATAGGAGTCTCACTGTCTTTACTTCCTAGAAACCCTGCCTCAAAATATCAACCACATATTTTTGTTTGGAGAGGAAGATGCCATCGTTTTTTTGTGCCACTTCCACGCCAAGTAAATATTTTAAGGCCCCTAAGTCTTTAATTTGGAACTGTCTATGTAGGAAAGTCTTAAGGTCACAGATTCAGTAGTGTCATCTCCTATAACTACAATGTTATCAACATATACAACTAGCATAAAAATCAATTCCTCGAACGACAATAAAAGACACTCGAGTCTTTTCCACATTGATTCAGGTCAAACTCCTAAACTATCGTACGGAATCGACCAAACCAAACTTGTGAAAATTACTTAAGGCCATAAAGAGGTCATCGAAGGTGACACACTTTCCTAGTCCCCCCGAGCACGAACCCAGGAGATTGCCCTATGTAGACTTCTTCATGGAGATCGCCATGTAAGAAAACATTCTTCACATCCAGTTAATGTAAGAGCTATCCTCGAGTTGTAGCTAAAGAGGTCATCAAGTGGATTAGTGTCATCTTAGCCACTGGAGAGAACATATCAAAGTAGTCCACACCATATGTCAGAGCATAACATTTAGCCACTAGGCGAGCCTTCAACCGTGCCAAAGAACCATTAGGATTAGTTTTGATAGTATTGATCCAATTACAGTCAATCACTTGCTTATCTGGAGGAGGGTGAGCAAGCTCTTAATTCTAATTACATTCCAAAGCTAACACTTCCTCTTTCACAGCACGACGCCATTCGGAGTCGGAAACTACATCATATAGTGTCCTTGGAAGAACCACAAAATCAAAGGTCGAAATCAAACATGAGTAGAGGCATAGAGTCCTTTATAGGATTGCACTTAGAGAGGAGTATCATGACATTGACGATAATTTTTACGAAGAGCAATGAGAACATCACTTACAGTCTCAGGTGGTGGTGAACCAGGATCAGGCGGCTGGATGACTGGCTTAATAAAAGCCTGGGAGGAGGCTCAACACCGTATAGAGTTTCTGGATGAGGTGCTTGAACATACACTAAAGGAGCAATAAGATAAAGCAAGAAATCATCATTAATAGGAGGTGGAACAGGGTTAGACTCAATAAACGATTTATAGTAAGGTTGAGACCCAACAAAAGGTAACATTGCATGACATAACAAATCGACCGAGATCAGAAGAGTAACACCGATATCCCTTATGAATCCATGAGTAGCCGATGAAGATCCATTTTAAGGATCGAGCATCCAATTTAGAGACTTGTGGTTGGCAGTCACGAACATAACAGACACAACCAAAGACTCAAGGTGGAAGGGAAAAGATGCATTTTTTGTGGGAAGAAGGCAGAATATGGGGTCTTACCTTGTATAACAGTTCATGGCGCCCAGTTGATTAAGTAACATGCTGTAAGCACTGCTTCACTCCAAAACTGCTTCGGTACCTTCATATGAAATATAATAGCCCGAGTCACATTTAGAAGGTGACGATTCTTTCTTTCTACAACAACATTTTGTTGTGGAGTATTAGGACATCGAGATTGATGCATTGCACCATTCTGCGAGAGAAATGTTGAAAGTTGATTTGAGAAATATTCTCCACCATTGTTACTGCGCAGACACCAAATAGTAGCATTAAATTGGTTCTTAATTTTCACATAGAATGATGTGAAGACTGAGTATAATTCAGAATAGTACTTCATTAAGTATAAAAATGTTACTCTTGAATGATCATCCATAAAAGATACAAAATACCAAAATTTCAATGTCGAAACCACATGGCATGGACCCCACACATCTGGGTGAACAACTTCAAAAAAGGAAACCTACTTTTGTATTTATTCTGGAATAATAAGGCACACGCATATGCGCTTTGCAAATTAACACGGCTCACAATCAAACTAGGGAACATAATTCAAATTATGACACAAAGTATTAAGACTAGACAAAGATGGATGACCAAAACGACAATGAGCATCAAAATAAGGGGTAGATATGTTGGAACAAGCTATAGGACCAAGGACCTCATCTAAGATGTAGATTTCTTCTTCCATACGACCTTTACCAATAATCCTCCTCGTTGTAAAATCCTGAAACACACAATGATGGAGGTAAATGAGACAGAACGTCCCAAATTCTGAGTAATCTTACTAACAGACATTAAATTGATGGGTGAATCCAGGATGTACAAAACTGAAATTAAAGAGAGCAAAATTGTAGGGTTCACATAACCATAGCCCTTAATCAAAACAGAAGATTTATTAGCCATAGTGATTGTAGTGGAACTACCAAAAGGCTGATAAGAAGATAAAATACTCGCAGCACCAGTCATGTGGTCTGATGCACCAGAGCCGATAATCCAAGTATGCAGGGTTACCTATCTGAGCAAATACAGTTGTAGATTGTGGACATAGATCAGTCAACTGATACTAGGTAGTGTGCATACTCTTCATCTATCATTTCCACTACCTCCTTTTTCGGTTGATATAATAGTACCGAATCAGTGACAGTGGTAGTGTTAACATAATGAGAAGGTCTAGATCCCACAGGTAGCCCACCATTCAACTTCCAGCAATTTCATTGAATATGACCAACAGTCCCACAATGATGACACACTCTAGTGTCTCACCCACTATCATGTATGTGACCTCGACCACCACGTCGTTCTGTCCCTTTTCCACGACCACCAATGGTAGTCACAAAAAAAGGCTTATCAGACATATCGAGGAGGGAGCTCGAGTGGATTTCTCATGGATAACTCGTAAAACTCGTCTGAAAGCATCATAAATTGTCGAAACTTCAGAACTAGCAAGAATCTGTAAGCGACCTGATGATAGCTCGAGATTTAAGCTTGCAAGGAACCATATAACACCAAGTTCTACAGGTGGCCCACCATTTAACTTCCACCAATTTCTTTAAATGTGACCAACAACCCCACAATGACCACCATCATGTCCGTGACCTTGACCACCACATTGTCCTCCCCCTCTTCCACGACCGCTAGAGATAGTCACAAGAACAGACTTATCAGACATATCAGAGGACAGAGCTCGAGTGGAGTCCTCATGGGTAACTCGTAAAATTTTTCTGAAAGCATCAGAAATCATTGGAACTTCAAGACTTGCAAGAATATGTAAGCGAGCTGATGAGAGCTCGGGATTTCAACATGCTAGGAACTAAATAACACCAAGTAGCTCTCTTTTTTCCTGCATCTTTCTCATATCAGTAGTCAATGACATAAGCATGGTAAATTCATCATAAAGAGTTTTGAATTCAACCAAGTAATCATTTAAAGACTGTCCCTGTTGATGTAACTTGAAGAAACCTTTCAAGACATCGAACAAATAAGATAAATTATTGATATTAGAGTACAAGAGATCCAAATAGAATTACTCGATAGTATTGGCACTACTTACTAATACCTTAACTTTCTAATCCATTGAATTGAGGAGTTGGCTAAAAATCCTCCTATCCTCCTCCAACCAATTATCATATCCTGCACAGGTAGAATCTGGGGGGATCATCCTTCAGGAGCCTCTTTTTCCCTCGCCCCCTAAGGGTCATTAAGATAGTTTGTATCCACATTGCAAAATTTGTGCCATTGAGTTTTTCATCCGCATATCGTGAAGATGAAGAAATAATTTATGTAACATTGTTCTGTCAGCCTTTTTAAAGGCTTGATCCATTATAAGGGTTTTCCTCAATCATCGCTATAAATCACAACACTAAAAGGTTAATCAGAAAAAGAATATCAAGAAGGCTAACCAGGAAATAATATCAGAAAATCCTCTGGAACTCAGAGAAGGCTCAACCGAACGTCAACAATAGAAAACGAGGATTAACCGACCACCATAGTGAAGAGAAAAACCTCTGTCGAATCTAGAAAAATGTAGAAGGAACCAAAAAAAAAGTGTGGAAAATGAGGAAAAACCAAAAAAAACCTCTCACCAACAGTGGAAGACTAGTAGCTGATCACCGAAACCTTGGTCGGACCCCTTGCCGATCACCAAAAACTTGGTCAGACCCTGTCCACCGAAAGCCCTGATCGAACCCTTGTCGACCGTCGAAAGCCCCAGTCGAACCCCTAAAACCCTTCTCCAATACCCTTCGTCGATGCCTAAAAACTACTTTTCGATTGCCGAAAAAGGCCGAAAACTCTTCGTCAGCGCTAAAATACCTTCTTCGCTCCTTAAAAAAGCTTTGCCGACACAGTCGGCCTTTTTTACTTCTCAAAAAACCCTAGCCGACACACCAGTCAGCCTTTCTTCTCTTCTGACAGGGTTGGTCAACCCTTTGTCTTTTCTCCAAACTGAAAATATAAGAACTTTAAGATTAGGGTTTTAATTACCCTAACTCTGATACCATACTATTTGAGTAAATGAATAATGCAAAAGTTTATGCTCTCAATTGGAGAAGTTATCTATTTATAATATTTACACATGTACATAAGGGAAACCCTAATGGGCCCAAATAGGTCGTAGGCTTATCTAATAATATGACTAAGAATATAATATAACTAACATTGCCTACATTATGTTTCTACCTAACCGGGTGGAACAATGTTAACCCATAACCCACCTTGCTGGGTAAATGAAAGATAAAAATAACTCACTGATCGTCTTACCAAACATTTCTATTTATCAAGAACGCGACATCACCTACATAAAAATCCTCTCACGTGTAATGAGTCCCACAAAGTAGCATAAAACAAATTAGAATAGTTGAAATAGGAACATGAATAAGAATAGTGGGGAAAATGGGACAAATTGCGCAGGTGTTAATACCCAATTATCCATAAGTTTTGGCCAGAAAGTGGTAAATGATTTACAATTTATTGTGTAAATAAATGTTAAGAAGAAGGATGAAGAAAGAAGAACAGCAAGTAATCCCCAGAAAGTTGAAAGACAGCCAAGTCCCATGTGAACACAAATAGCAACAAACCGGCAATAAAAGTACAAAAAGGCATGATTCACGGCCATTCGATAACCAACTTTTCAAACTTCTCCAGAACTTTAATAGGAGCTCTATTTTTGTGAAGCAATTGAAGAATCAACCAACTGAATGCTTCAAATGCCATTTCTTTCTGTTATGATATTAGATAAAGGCCCTTCGAGCAGGAAAAGGCCAACGTTGGACAAGCCGAAAGCCCACATGAGGTCGAGATTTTTTGCTGCCAGTATTGCACACTTCATCGTAAGGCCAACGTTGGACAAGTCGAAAGCCCACATGAGGTCGAGATTTTTTGCTGCCAGTATTGCACACTTCATCATAAGGCCAACGTTGGACAAGTCGAAAGCCCACATGAGGTCGAGATTTTTTGCTGCAAGTATTGTCCAATTTATCGTAAAGAATAGTGTAATTTGAGCTGCTCACATTTCTAAAATAGCAGAATTTACTACCATCGTATCGGTATTCTTGTTGTGTACTCCCTAATCCACTGACCACCAAGTTCCCTTTTACAAGGATGGTACCCTGCGCATTCTGTAAATTTTTTAGAGAACTAACCAATAATCCATAACCACTCGACTTTTTCTCCTCATTAAAACCCAATGTTAGATTCGTTACCAAACTATAAGTTTCATTTCCTTGGTCCACCGAGTTAGAGTACAGGTAAAGTGGAAACCTTTTAAATGACTGGATTGAGTGAATAGACGAAGATGGCACCGTTGCAAAGACACTGTCATTGAATCCGATAAATTGATTCACAATCTGCAAATTCCCATCATTCCCTATCACCATTAAGTTACTATAAGTGAGTGCTTGAGTTGAATTGGTCGTGACTTTCCCATGGGATGACTTCACCCATCCAATCGACGATATTGATCTATTAGCACTAGTCAAAAAACTTCCATTTAGACCAGTAAATTTTGATACCAAATAGACAACGGGAGGGAAGCTAGCGTGCGTCAAAAGCCGTCCCTCAGTTTTGACACTCTTCTTGTCCAACCACACATGTAAATTTGCATCTATGTACCACACATTCAAAGCATTTGTTACACTAAATGCGAACTCATGAGTCTTCCCATCTAGCATTGTTCCTAAAAATTGGGTGACTTCAATATCATAAGAAGGGAGATCAAATGAACCAATTCCAGTAATGGGTCTCCATAGAAGGGGATTGATACCTCCAGTATATATCACAGTAAAAGGCCAAACTGCACCAACAACTATTCCATCCAAACTAACCACAACCTCCCTAAATGGCCCATTCCCAGGCGTACCTGTGAGGTTATTTGCGACAATGTACTCGTTCGGAAAATTCGTATACCAAAATTCATCATTCTCATGAAACGAGACATAAACCTCCAACACAGCCCTAAATGCATTTTGGGGAATAGTGAAGTTTTTCGATCCTACATCAGTTGAATTTTCTATTTCAAACCACAACCCATCATTCAAAGGCAAATTTCTCGAAATGGGTAAGATCAAATCAGCCCCAGAACGGTACGAATTAGCCGAAGAATCATGATTATTCCAATTCGGGTCACGAGAATTGAAATTCCTCTCGGCGAAAGGGTAAAAGTGAATTGATAAGCTCACATGGTAGACGCCAGTGTAAGTTTTATCAACAAGGTTACCTAGAAAAACAGCAAGTGTTTGATTGGTCATGAGCAATGAGTAATATCTCGTCACGTCCTTCTCCACCGTCCAAACGATTCCGTTGGCTCTGGGCTCCGCCGTACAGCTCCGGAGAAGCTCGACGCCGCCGAGCCAAACGCCGAAAATGCGATCGAATTGCCGGCCCTTAGATGTCGCCCGCCATTGAAGGACGATTTTGGAGAAATTCTGAGATGGGCAATCGGAAGGAGGAGTGTAATTGGAGAGAACTGGTGGTTTTCCATAGGTGTAGGCGAAATCGTGGTGGAGGAGGAGGTAGGAGCAGGGTTTGGTTCCGGGGAGTTTAATGGGTTTAGTGACTTCGAAGTAGGTGGTAGGTGAGAGGCCGGTGGAAGGAGTGGGGTGAGAGATGAGCTCTGATCGGAAGCGGGTGGTGGCCGTGGTTTTGTGGGTGCTTGCAGCTGCAGCGGCGGCGTAGAGAGGTTGGTGGAGGAGAAAAAGAGAGAATAGGTGGAGAGAAAGGAGAGTAAAATCCATGAATGGAATGGTTGTGGCGTTGGTGCTTGTGCGTTTGGGGAGAGATTGTTGTAGGTTTCGGAGAAAAAGGGAGAAGAGGAGGAGAGGAAAATTCATGAATGGAATGCTGGTAGTTTGGTACTAATGTGTTTTGGAGAATTTGGTGTGAGAAATAATGCTTCAGGTTCAACTTTCAAGAGATTCAAACTTCTGCATGAAAGAAACTGAGGAAGCGAGAGACTGGTAACAGAGAGATGTCCCTGAAGCATAGAAATGTCCCTCGTATTTATAGTAGAACCATGTGAGCCACCGAGTCATTCATTTAAACATACTATTAAATGATTAAATTATAATAAAAAATGATAAATATAAAATATAGAAAAATTCACTATAAAAAGATAATATTTTCTGTCTTGCATGAAATGTTTAATTCTTTAATAAATATTTCTTACAAAAACACTTGAAATATCACAGAAAATGACTAAATATGATAAGATTTTTCACTGTGTAAAGGAAACTTGTTTGCACTAATACTCACGGTCGGTTCGATGCAAACCAAAAATAATATTCTTATAACAGTACACCAAGCTGAATACTCAGTTTTTACCAAAATACAAACTGCACAGATCATATTTGTTCTGTAAATCGATTAAAATCAATTCTCTTTTACTAATTCAATTGGTTGATTCAGTTAATTCAATCATCTTTACATCCCTATTCATAGCATTATGGTTTTAAAAAATGGTAGCGGTTGTCGTAACAGTAATAGTAGCGATGACGCAGTTTCAGGACGTAACGACCGTAACGTAACGGTAGCGTTTACCGGAACTGTGATTATTTTTTTTTGTGTACACAAATCATAAAAAATGAAGTGATACACATGTTATTTTTTTCTAAAATTATATTTATTAGAGTTTAAGATGCTTTTTTGATGAATTTTGTTTACTTTTAAAACATGATTTAATATTTTTATTACATTTTATGGTAATAAGTCTAATTTTTACTCAACAATTTGTAATTTTTTTAAGTAATTAGTAAATTTATATTATAAGGTGTAATAAGCTCATAATTCATAATCTTTAATTTTAATTTAAATGGCTAAAAACCACTACATTTTTTTAAGAGCCATGAAAACAAAGTATTAAGAATGTTTTGTATATATAATCAAAATAAATGTAATTAATATAATGACATATCATATATTGATTATTGACTATTATGATTTGAGAAACAATTATCAACAAATATAAATGTGCTAATGAAAATTCTATTAAAAAACTAAGTTCCAAACTTTCAATTAAATTCTTTTACAACTAAATTTCAATTATTGGATATATATTTTTTAATTTTTAATAAAAAATTCAATATTTTAAAATAAATAACAAGAATGCAATAAGAACCAAACTAATTCCAAGATCCAATATTCAAATTAAATTAACAAACAAAGTAGCCAATGAATTATATTATAATAAATTGTGTTTTATAAAATAAATTAGGGTATTATTTATACACACACACACACATATATATATATTTCTTATTCTATATATATATATAATTAAAGATCAATATAAATATTAATTTATATATATAATAATATTATTATAATTTATAAAAAATCAAATTTTACAAAAAAATAAAAAAAATCAGAAAGAAATTAAAAAATACAGTCAAAGGAAGCATGATATTTGGCAATCTTAAGCATAATATCATAAAAAATAATATTATTTATTTTTATTTCTTAATTATATGAAATAAATTATATACTAAAAAATATGTAAAGAAGCCGGGCACTGCGCACTTCTCAAACCAAGCATCAAAGTATCAGTAACATACTACGGAAGGCGACGAAATCGGAAACAAAGATGGAGATGGATGAAGACGACGAAATCGATCAAGCCAACAGAAATTACCTGGGGAAATCGATCAAGCCAACATAAATCAATCAAAGCTGGACGAATTGAAATCAATCAAAGCTGGACGAATT
>JAULLE010000016.1:314934-325191 GCA_035668155.1 Sarracenia purpurea
CCCCAAAATTTACAAAAATTCGAACCATTTTCAGACTGCCCACAAAGCAGGGTACCGCTAAACGCGAAAAGTCTGCCACGAACCGTCGGTAGTAACCCGCGAGACCTAGAAAACTCCGTATCTCAAATACGGTTCTCAGTCGACTTCTCGCGTTTAGCGGTACCCTGTTTTCTGGGCAGTCCGAAAAAGGTTCGAATTTTTGTAAACATTGGGAGCACAATGGCAAACTTTTAATAAATTTTTCAAGCTTAGTATTTATACTATTTTCGGTATAAAATGGTTTTATTCATCAAGGCATTATTTGGGTTTGAAACGGTTTAAAACTTAAAGGCTTTTCGTAATTTTTAATTGGTTAGTTTCGGCTTCGACTTGGTTTAAGCTATTGGTTTAGTTCCCGCGGTTAGTTTCTAGTGCGCCGGGTTTCGGGGCGCTACAAAATCTCCTAGTTTTACTTCATTAAACTCAAAATCAAACACATATAACTACAAGTATTCAAGTTTAGTTATAGATCCTACCTCTTGATGCCAAAATAAGGAAGATCCAAACAAGCCCTAAAAATCATCCTTGACCATTCCAAAAACTCTTCGATCAAGACGAAGCCTTCGCCCTAAGGATCGACGTCGTGTGTTTGGTCTAGCTCGGAACCAACCGGATAGCTCCCAAAGTTAGAGAGAGAAAGCTCCAAGCTTCTCCAAAGGTGGAGAGCAAAAGGAGAAGAGTTACATGTTTTAATGGAGAAGAAAGGTCCCAAAAAAACCCAACTTAAAGTCACCACCGCGCGTGACCGCTCAAGCGGTCTTCCCTAAAACCTCCAAAAATTTTACAATTATCAAGGTTTAGGCAAAAACCAATTCACTCTTGAGCGTACTGGGTCTTACCCACCCCCAAAAGAAATAACATAAGGAGGCAAAATAGGCTCCTAAACTCCATCACATGGATCCATAATCATCATTCTAATACGTATTTAATCAAATACAAAAATTAAAACGTACCGGGTCTCTAAAAAAGACAACCCCGATATATATAAAGTAACTAGTGACTATGCAGAATAGTCACCAAGAAAGGTCATACCTATTCATACAAAATAGATGCTACCAAAAAATGCATCCCTAGAATGATAACTAACAACTACCATCTTCAACCAATTTATCATTCACTTTAAATTGCTTTCAATATCATTTTTTCCAACAGATGTAATAAGCCCACTTTAAATGTCTACCCAAACAAGAACTTTTAGTGTGTATTTAGAAATACCTCCAACAATTCAGCCATAAACACGATCAATTACCCAAACTGGATCATCAAACTTACTGATCTCAAAAAGAGGAGAAAAAGTACCAAATGCAATAAGAGGGCAAAATTTGGGCATAGAAAGTTACTGTTCATCTGGGATGGATAAATGTTGTTCACAACATTCACACTATATATATAGGGGATAGATAAAGATCCATCATGAATAAAACAAATTCTATATGTTGAAAATATGTTTTTACGGTACATATGACAGGAGTATATGTATAACATGCATTGGTACACTCCCACAACCCAAATTTCTAATGAAAGCAGCTCAAAGAACCTTAACCCAATGAGTTTCTTAGATCTAAAACAAGGCTTAAACTCAAGTTATATATGCATTATCACTTACCATTTTGTGTGTGTGTGTGTCCAACAGTGTACACAATGATTTGAAAGGGATATATGTGTGTGTGTGTGTGTGTGTGTGTGTGTGTGTGTATGTTTATATGCATATGCATATACATGATTTTATAGTTCATAAAGAAAAACATGAGTTCAAAACCACTGATAGGATCTTATGATGGTGTAGACATTAACTAGCTATAGAAGAATCATCCTGGCCGGTTTTGACTTATTGGGGTCCTAAGCATACATTTAAACTGGGGCCCTAAGCATACATTCAAAAAAGCTACTCTAAAAATATTATCCTAAACACCCCCAACTTTTTTTACACTTTTTTTTTCTAAAAAAGCTAAACAACTTTAAAGCGAAGTTTTTTAGACATCCCAAATAGGCCCTAAAATTTTGATGGCCTTATTTTTTGCTCAAAATTGGGAGCCCGAGCCTGCCTGCTTTGTGGCCTTCCCCATAGGAGCGCCCTGGAATCATCCCATTTGGAAGCTTCAAGCCAAGCACAAAGACACAACGCGAGTGAACAAGCCTTTTTTATGCAATAATTGTCATTGATATTTATTTAATTTATTAGGAGTAATTTATAAGTTATTTAAGTTAAATTTTATTATTTCTTTTTTTGTTAAGGGTATGTTTATAAATAAGGCAGTTATCCTGGTAAATATGTAATCATAAGTTTTGATTAATAATATCGAGTGTGTTTGAAATTTAGGGTTATGGTCCTTTTTGTGTTTCCTCTCTCCCCTTCTCCCTCTTTTAGTTTGGCATCATCTTGCCATGAGATGAAGATTGACGGTCTGAGACTCAAAAGAAAGCTTGCTTTTTTCTAGCTTTGAGGATCAACAAACCCATACCAAGAAGGGGATGAGGATGCAATGAAGAGTGGAAAGAGTGGTCTTGGTACGTTCAGCCAAAGAAAATGGAAAATGAATAGAGGAGAGGACTTTGAGGTGTTTTGTCCGAAAATAATGTGAAAATGAAAAGCGGAGGCCATGGCCTCGATGTATAAATAGGGAGAGGACAAACAATGCATTGGCAACAATAGGGCATGCAAAGCCTTCCTAGTGTTACATGTGGGTCTCCATGTGGGTAATATGCATGTAAACTAACTAATTGGGATATGCTCACCAAATTCAAATTACACCCTTTACATGTTGCTCTCGCAACAGAGAGAAAGAAAATCTCATTTAGCTCGTACTTAACAGAACATTTTCAATGGGTCCTTGGTAAATTATAAAATCTTCAAAATAGATGTCACGCAATACATGAAATGCTCAGAATTCATGAATGTTATGCACAACTCGTGTGACGTTGGAAAAACAGTAACAGGGTTACATAGAAACTCTCAAGCAGAATGCCAAGATTAGCCCAATTAGAAAAGTCTCAATATGATGAGTTTGAGCAAGCAATGTAAAAAGAATTCAACCAGCAGTTCCAAAAACTGATAATTTTAGAATCATGAAACACGGGAGATGTCCTTCACCTAGTACTTACAGGATGTAGGCTGGATATGCAAATATGTGTCATCTGATACACTGTCATGCATAGTAACATACCTCTCTTGGAGGGCACCCGATACACTGCCAAGCATGCTCCTAGAGCCTCCTCTTCTCATTCTCCCTGAGGCAACACAGAGTTTTGCATAGTTAGTGGAATTCTTCTTCACAAACGAGCAACATTCTAGCTGTCGACAAAATATTTCATGTTTAAATGATGCAAAACTTTCTCGCCAATTACATCTGTTGTCATCAAGTTTGGTATTTTCACTGCATTGATTTAGAAACAGCATAATGCAAAGCACTATAGAAATAGAAAAGGCAGAGTAGATAGAAATAGATCAACTGAATTGCCAAAGAAAACTGTTGAGACTTTTTTCTATCTTCCCTAAACCATGCTCTAATATTCTTTTGTGATGTGTTGCAGATTCTAAGATTCTTCAGTTCCAATCTGGATGGTCATCACCTGTAGAAGAACACCCAGTTGGCATAAAATTCGGCCCCTCATACAAACTCAGCATAGCTTGCGCTATTTTGCTGCTGGCAACTCATATTGCGACACTACTGACACTACAAAATAGAAGTGGAGCACAATGGGAATCTACAGTCTGGGTTCTTTCATCAGAGATCATGCAAGTTATAATATCGGCAATTACAATGCTCCAACTATACAAGATTCCCCATAAAAAGTACATCAAGTTCCCCTGGATTCTAAGAACATGTTGGGTTTGTAGCTTCTTGCTGTCTTTTGGTAGCACAACTATTGATGCCCATTTCATGATTGAAAACCATGACCACCTTAAATTGGACAATTTTGCTGACGGCCTTGGTTTTCTTGCAACCACTTGCCTATTGGGTATTTCAATTCGAGGGAAGACAGACATCACCTTCGATATGGAAGCAGTTCCACTTCTGAATATCAAAGCCGAAAAGCACTTGGAAAGAAAAATGACCTGTCTATATGGAAATGCTACTCTGTTCCAACTTGTTACCTTCTCTTGGCTAAATCCTTTGTTCGCTGTTGGGATAAAAAAACCTCTTCACAAGAATGAAGTCCCTGATCTTGACAGCAGGGATTCCGCACGATTTATATCCTATTCTTTCGATGAAAGCCTAAAACATGTCAAGAACAGAGATCAAACTGCAAGACCATCTATATACAGGACAATCTGTGTGTTTATCAAGAAAAAAGCAGCAATCAATGCATTTTATGCAATAATAAGTTCAGGAGCATCATACGTTGGCCCATACCTTATTAAGGATTTTGTGAATTTCCTGAATGGAAAGAAGACCCGAAGCTTAGAGAGTGGTTACCTTATTGTACTAGGCTTTCTGGGTGCCAAAATGGTTGAGACGGCAGCACAGCGACAATGTATCTTTGGGGCTAACCAGCTACGCCTTCGCCTAAGAGCTGCTCTGACATCTCAAATATACAAAAAGGGCCTCTTGTTATCAAGCCAATCCCGCCGAAGCCATACCAGTGGAGAGATCATCAACCATATGAGCGTGGACGTCCAAAGAGTCGTGGACTTTATGCCGTACATGAACACCATCTAGCAGTTGCCTATACAAATTTCCTTGGCAATCCTTGTTCTACACACAAATCTAGGGCTAGTGTCATTGGTGACATTAGCTGCAATTTTGACAGTGATGGCTTGCAATATACCCATAATGAGAGTACAGAAAAGATATCAGTCCAAGATCATGGAAGCCAAGGATGATAGAATGAAAGTCACTTCAGAAATTCTCCGAAACATGAAGATTCTCAAACTTCAAGCACGTGATAGTCAATATCTACGCAAGCTAGACAGTCTAAGGAAAACAGAATACAATGGCATATGGAAATCATTGCAATTGTCGGCAATATCAACTTTTATCTGTTGGGGATCACCAGCTTTTATTTCTGTGGTGACTTTTGGTGCATGTGTTTTAATGGGGATTCCACTCACAGCTGGAAGAGTCCTTTCCGCATTAGCAGCATCAAGAATGCTACAAGACCCTATATTCAATCTACCTGATTTACTCTCTATAATTGCACAGGCCAAAGTGTCCGCGGATAGAATAGCTTCTTACCTCCAAGAAGGCGAAATCAAGTCGAATGATGTTGAATTTGTTCCTAAAGATCAAACAGAATTTGAAGTTGATATTAATGATGGAACATTTAGTTGGGATGCCGAATCAAGAAGCCCAACTCTTGAAAGAATACAATTACAAGTGAAGAGGGGGATGAAGATAGCAATTTGTGGCCCTGTAGGATCAGGAAAGTCTAGTTTGCTCTCATGCATATTAGGAGAGATGACAAAACTGTCAGGTACAATAAAAATCAGTGGTACAAAGGCTTATGTTCCCCAATCCCCATGGATTCTGTCAGGAAATGTCAGAGATAATATTCTCTTTGGGAATCCTTATGATAGCGCCAAGTATAAAGCAACAGTCAAAGCATGTGCTTTGATAAAGGATTTTGAGCTTTTTCCTGCTGGTGACTTAACAGAGATCGGAGAGAGAGGGATAAATATGAGTGGAGGCCAGAAGCAGAGAATACAAATTGCTCGTGCAGTGTATGCGGATGCTGACATATATATTCTTGATGACCCTTTCAGTGCAGTGGATGCTCATACAGGCACACAACTCTTTAAGGTCAGTTTCTAAGATATCCGTATTAAAGTTGACAATCTCAGAGGTGTCTTTTCTTCTATGAAGAAAAGAAGAATAAAAAATATATATATATATATATAAAAAAGTAACGATGTCTTATCCTTTCTCTTATTATGAAGCAATAAAACTAGATTACTTTGAGCAGTGATTATTTTTTCACAATGCTCTGCACAGGAGAGCCTGATGGGAATTCTTAAAGACAAGACTATACTTTACGTTACACACCAAGTTGAGTTCCTTACAGCAGCCAACCTCATTCTGGTATGCAATAAGCAACAACAATCTCAGTAAAGTAACTTGAAGATTCATGTATTTGTGCCAATAAGAATATTTTGAACTTCTAATCTAATCAAAAAACATATTTATAAACAAAAATGAAAAGGAAAAAAAAAACTTTTAGTATTAACACAAAGCATATATTTATTTTAGGGTGATTTAGCCTCAAGTCCTATTTTTACTACTTGTTTCGGGATAAATCATATGTACTAAACAGTTTTTCCACGAAGTCCTTTTCAAATATTTAATGCTATTATGGACATTTATACCCTCATATGTAATTATGGTAAATGAATAGATATAAATGGATATTATGAGTTGTATAGATTCCATTTTGGTAATAGAATATACATAGTGATTTACCCACATTTTTTGGTGGGCATTCATCAATATGGTATCCAGATATCATTGTGATTTACCATGTATTATATAGTGTAATGATTTTCCATTATCATTGAGTTGGTATCATTTCGCTGATGTAGCCAAAGATATGTGGCAATTTCATTCCATTTCAAAGAAAGATTCACATATAGTATGTTTTTGCCGCCTGCATTACATATAAATGAGCATCTTAGAATGTTGTTGCAGAAAATGAGAATGTTGTTACAGGAAATGATAATATGTTAGTTCAACAGAAATGAGAATATTGTTGCAGAAAATGAGAATGTTGTTGCAACAAATGAAAATGTGTTAATTCAACAGAAATCATAATGTTGTTGCAAAAAATGAAAATGTTGTTGCAATCAATGAGAATATGTTAGTTTAATAGAAATGATAATGTTGATGCAAAAATTGAGAATGTTGCTGCAAATGAAAATGTTATTGCAATTTCTCACAATTGCAATGTTTTTATTTATTTATTTTTTGAACGGCCTCACAATTGCAATGTTTATCATACCCAGGGTTTTCAATGGGAATAACAAGTTTGCATCCAGAGAACTGAAACGATAAAATTCTCCTTGAGGGTATGAAATTGATATAGAGTGGGATGCAGCAGGTTTATTCATAGTCGTCACCTTGGTATCAATAGTCGAACCCTTTAAACATATTTTGTTGGCGGTTTCTCAAAGATTTTTGCATATCAATCTACGATATCTACCACAAATGTTGATATTCATTTGCAGTTATAATCTCATAGCACCGATTTCGGCGCTGTTTTGGAAAGATACGTTGCAATTCCATAACATATTCTCATTTCCTGTAAAAACATTCTCATTTTTTGCAACAACATTCTAAGATGCTCATTTATATGTAATGTAGCGGCAAAAACATATTATATGTGAATCTTTTTTTGAAATGGAATACAACTGCCGTGTATCTTTGACTAAATCAGCGAAATGATACTAAATCAATGATCATATAAATTCACTACACTATATAACACATGGAATGTTAATCACCATGATATCTAGATATCATACTGACGAATGTAAGTGCTCATCAAAAAATCTAGGTAAATCACTATATATATCCTATTACCAAAACGGAATCTATACAGCTCATGTATATCCATGTATAATTTTTATTTACTATAATTACATATGAGGATATAAATGTCCGTAATAATATTAAATATTTAAAAAAGGACTTCGTAGAATAATTGTTTAGTAAATAGGATTTATGTCACAAGTCATAAAAATAGGACCCCAAAGTAATTAATCCTTTATTTTATTTTGAATTAAAATAAGTAATTATTTTGGAAAGTGAAGTCATGTTCTGATATTTTTCTTTTTTTTTCTTTTTTTGATATGTCAGTCATCTTCTGATAAAATTTGATAACTATTTCACCTTTAAGGAAATTGCCAAGCAATTTTAATATTGATTGTAAATAAGAAATCTACATGATCGATTAGTACAACATATATTAAATCAAGTCAAGGAAACTGGACTAAAATTAAGGAACTCTTCAAAATTCGGGAAACTTTGTGCAGATTTGACAATTGTGGTTGATGCTTGATATGAAAAGGTATCAACATTATAACTAAGAAACTATCTACAGGTGATGCAGAATGGAAGAATTACACAAGCTGGAACATTTGAAGAACTTCTGAAACATAATGTTGGATTTGAAGTTTTGGTTGGAGCTCATAACCAAGCTCTAGAATCTATTTTCTCAATTGAAAGTTCAAGCAGAGCATCTCTAGATAAAATACCTGATGATGAATTCAGTAGAGGCTTCAGATCAAGTGAAGAACTCATACCTACTAAACATGACTTAACGCAGAACGTTTGTGTAGAAATTACAGAAAAGGAATCAAGATTGGTGCCAGATGAAGAGAAAGAGACAGGAAGCATCAGAAAAGACGTTTATTGGTCTTACATGACTATTGTGAAGGGTGGAGCCTTAGTTCCAGTCATTCTTATGGCCGAGTCAACATTCCAAGTATTACAGATAGCCAGTAATTACTGGATGGCATGGGCATGTCCTCTCCAAGGTGGCACTGAACTAATAGCAGGGATGAATTTTATATTTCTAATTTATACGCTTCTTGCTGTTGGCAGTTCACTTTGTGTGCTAGTTCGGGCCATGCTAGTGGCAATAGCAGGAATTATGACATCACAAAAGCTATTTACAAGCATGATGCGTAGTATCCTACATGCTCCAATGGCATTTTTTGATTCAACCCCAACTGGTAGAATCTTAAATCGGGTTGGCAACAAACAACTTTACTTAATTTGTATCTTATACCCATCATTATCGAGTCTAGCTTGTCTGGGTCCAGTTATATACAATGGATGTGATAGTAATTGGAAGCATAACATTGATATCTAAAGAAAAATAATAGGTTTCGATTTCCTAAATTCGATAAATGGGACGAACTTAAAGCAATAAAGAATCATGGTCAAATGATGTTTACTCTACAACATCAAAATGTAGAACTTAACACAAACTATCAAAAAGCGGAACAAGAAAAAAGAACTATCAATTTAAACTAACCATCAATTGATATAGACCTTATGTAAGATCAACGTCTGAAATACCAATCAAAAGTTTGTTCACATCTTTAATGGGCAAAATAGGCTTAGTGTTTCACAAAAGTATAGAATTCTGATATACTAACAAATGAAAATTTTCATGAGTTAATAGAAACCACAATTTCAGAGGAAACATTCAAACAAAAAAGGCCAAAGCAAAAACATCAATGGCTAAACTTTCAAGTCAAGGAAATTCAGTATTCTAGACTTAATATCACCCACACAAATCAAGAGATCTAGAATTTTTCTTTTTCTTTTTTAATTCAAAACTAGTTAATTACAAAATTACTAGAGTATAAAAAGTACCAATGTCCCCAAGACAAGATAAAGGCATTTAGAGGAATAAAGACTATACTACCTCCATTTCTCCATATTTTGTAATTAAAAAACTGACTACTGCTTTCCGACTGCAGTTAAATTTCATTTGTATATCTATAATAGATAGTATAGAAGAAGAGAGATACCAAAATGGACAGTAAAGAGTAATGAAAAATATAGCTCTAGTTTGCAGCTTTCAAGGTAAAGATCAAACCAATGATATAAGTTTTGCGCACTAATTCTCACGAGAAAAGATATAACAATACAAATTTCAATACATCTCATAAAAATTTCAATATTTCAGTGTTAATAAAAAAATGAAAAAACAAATTTCCTGAAGATTTATAACATCTACTTATTTTTATTCACAGGCATCTACAGACCAAAGCGTACTAGACTTGGAGATCGCAAAAACACTAGGACGGTGTGCCATATCAATACTTCAAATGTTGGGGATCATTGCTGTCATGTCCCAGGTAGCATGGGAAGTGTTTGTCATATTTGTTCCAGTAACAGCAATCTGCATATGCTACCAAGTAAGATACTTTTTCCACCACCTTTTTTTACCATCAAAATAAAAACGATGATCTCCAGAAAGCAAATAGTAATTGTACTAGTCACTTCTATTGTTCATAATATTTGAATGCTAAAATTCATTTTGTAAAAAAACAGTTAATAATATAATTACAATTACGATAATAAGAAAGTAAAAGATAGTTATTTCTTAACAATTTTTTAGAACCACTTCAATCACAGTTCCAGAACAACAGATGAGCATCATTGGAAATGCTACAAAAGGTGAAATAAATTCACATTAAATGCCACAAAAGAATACAAAGAGAAAAAAAAATTCCATTTCATGTGGCTTTCAGATACCACCCCTTGAGTA
>JAULLE010000016.1:574041-585634 GCA_035668155.1 Sarracenia purpurea
CTTGAAAAGATCTTCATTCATTGACAGGGTGCTTTCAACCACATAATCTGTTTCATACTGCAATAAAATGGGAGAAAGGAGGAATGTAGCATTAGCAAAATGTAAAAAAAAATGGATGATGCAAAATGTAAAAAAAAAAATGTAAAAAGAATGTTTCATACTGCATTAGCAAAATGTAAAAAAAATGGATGATGCAATGCAATTGTGGGATACTATGAGAAAGGAGGAATTATTTCCTGATTCTCAAACCTACACCGAAATTATCCGGAGCTTCTTGAGGTGTGGGTCTCCTACAGATGCCATGAACATTTATGAGGACATGAAGAAATCTCCAGATCCACCAGAGGAACTGCCATTTAGGATATTATTGAAGGGACTTCTGCCACATCCCCTTCTGAGAAACAGAGTAAAGCAAGATTTCAAGGAGATCCCTTTGAAAATCTAAACATATGTCCCAAAAAGATATGGTCCTACTGCAACCCTTTGCTGTGGGAGGGTTTATGGGATCACAATAAGAACAACCATGCTATAACCAAATCCCACCCAGCTGAACGTCTGCACCAACAAAGATGCAAGCTGAATAAGGCATACTAATTTTAGGAATGACAGTGGATCTAGGCAGGGATAAACAAGTGATGTCCCACTCCAATCCCTTATGTTATTAGGGTAGGGATGGGGAGGCAAAGATTGGGAAAGAAAAGTGGGGGTGGGTGGGGATATAACGGGAACCTGTTGTAAACTTTAACAAACAAACAAAAGTCATAGTCATTTTATTTAATGAGCTTTTTTTTTATTTAGTGGAAGAATTAAAGAATTCAATATGTTGTGTATGCTTTTTATGACCAAAAACAATAAGACTTGTCTTATTATCATTTTGCATTTCTGATTTTGTTTATTGCCTTGAACAAATAATATAATTTCAAAAATTACATACTACAATGTAAAGAAAAATGATGGATTCTGTAGCATTTGATTTTGAAAATAATTTAAAATACTTCCAACTTCTCCATGTTTCAAGTCCTTCAGTCTTTTAGTTCACTGATTGTTCTTTTGATCTCAATGATTTCACCCTTTGTCCCAGCTTACAGTTAGCCTATGTTTGGCCTAGCTTTGTTTTGCAAGGTACCCAGACCATGGCAAAACAAAACCCAGCAGAACCAAAGCAAAACCGAGCAGAATACCCATAAGCAAAACCGAGCAACAGACCATTAAGTAGAATGCCACAGCCAACAAGCTCAAGATAGTAATAGATCATACAGGAAACAAGGGAGGGTAGAGAAGGGCAACAATACATGATAGAAAGTAACAACACAGAAAAGGCAACCGGAGCAAAGGTGGGATAAAAAATGGGGCTTTGAACATATGCAGCACCATGGCCACAACCATGACATCAAGATTGTAAGGCATAGTAGCAGCAAGGTGGGATAAACATTTACATCAGCAAAAGACCTCTACATTTTTGCAATTGCAGAGCAATACAAGACCCAAGGGCAAGGGCAGAACAAAGCAAATTCCAAACCACCAACGGTCCAATTAGCAAAGGACCTCTACATCTAAGCAATGACAGAGCAATGCAAAACCTAAGGGCAAGGGCAGAGCAATGCAAGTCCCAAACCACCAACGAGCCAATTAGCAAAAGCAGTGGACCACTAAGCAGCAGTAAGCCAAAACGTGCCACCACAGCTACCAACACTAATACAAGCTGAGCAAAACCAACACTGAGACTAGACATAGCTATGACTACAACACTGATCAGAACATGGTATACCAAAAGCAAAGTCAGCCTCATAACCGAAAGCTCTAGACCAACTCCATAGACAGGTCATAACAAACACCCACCCCACCAAACTGCGAACCTACCCCAAACAAGAGCAGCACCATCATCTGACCATGCAAGAACGACCCAAGAAAAATCAACCGAAAATAGAACCAAAATAAGACAAAATCAAGTTCGTGGTAGGTAAAACCAGAGCCATCATTCACATGTATAAGATTAAAATATAGAAACAAACATACTGAGATTTTGTCGGAGCCCTAAAATCAATAGCGAAACAGAAGCTCTCTTTGGAATAGAGCCCTAAAATCACCTTGGGTCGGCCTTCAATCGGAACCCTAATCCTTAAATTAGAACTAGAAGCCTTCGATCTTTTTTTCACTTTCGTTTTGAAAAAAAAAATTGGAGGGCGTTTTCGATCGAATTAAGCACAAATCGATTGAAGACAAAAAAGAAGAAGAAATCGATTGAGGAGAAATCGATTCGAAGAAGAAGAAGAAATCGATTGAAATTGAGGAGAAATCGATCCGAAGATGAAGAAGAAATCGGAGAATAACAAATCGATAAGAAGAACAGATCGTGGAGGAGAGCGACTTAGGGTTTTCGAGTGTGAGGAATTCGTTTATGATTTGTTAAGTGCACGGGTCGGGTCTTCTGTTACGGGTCGGGTAATCGGGCGGACACGCTGGTTAGTTAAAAAAATTTACAAACATCTTGGTTTTCTTAAAATCGAAATGAAAAGTGTTGTATTTGTAGTCTTGGGCTTCTGTAAACTGAGACTAAAAAAACGTATTTATCTCGGTTAATTCAGTAAATCGTGATTAAAAAAAATTTAAAAATTTTTCAGTCACAGTTTTACTAAAATCGAGACTTTTTTATTTTTTGCAGTGGGACCATTCTTGATTTTTGTAGTAGTGATATGCGGTTCTATTCGAACCTTCGGGGAACTCATCCCCTCGGTCACAGCCCATAAGTTGGGTGGATTGGTTATGGTTCTATTTGAACCTTCAGGGAATCCATCCCTTCGGTTATATCAGTATTTTGGGTGTTATTCTGTATGACCTTGATGATATGGATTTGATGGGATAGAGATTGCCTACCTTATCATCGATTATGCAAGGTGTTAGAGAGTAAGGAAAGTATTTATTTTCTAATTTAATATCCATATTTTCATTGTTGTATAATCATTTTATAATCTCCTTACATGTTCGATTATCATATTTCCTACGAGTTTCGGCTCACATATTGTTAACCCAACAATGCAGGTTATGTAGGAAAAGCAATAGTGGAGGACTAAAGTGTGGAGTGACACTTTCCCCATCATGGATGATGAGGGAATTTAGAAGTAAATAACATCACGTCCCTTATATATGTATATAATCAATTTCGTTTAAGTGCTTGCTTTTTCCTTTATCAATGATTTGAATTACTCAGTTGTGAGGCCACATGCCCACATTGTTCGCTTGCATTTGGAGAGGACTTGTGGGAGTAAAGGATGGGTAGCTTATTTATCGTTCTTCGTTCATTTGAGTTTGAACATATTAGCATTAGTGGAGTTGGCTGTAAATAATTTACGTCATCTAATTCTATAATCATAGATGAATGTCTTATTTCTATTTACTTTGGAACGGGTGTGAACTCGTCGCCTAAAGAAAGGTCATGAAGATGTAAACATAAACTTAAATTTTTTTCCAACCAAAGTACTTATGAGATTTCGTCCAATATCAATGAAGTTTATTATGATTTTTGGGTCATAGGAATCCAATTTTGATCACTATAGTTGTTGAAATACTGGTTTTGAATTAATTTTTCAGTTGCACGAAGAGTGCAGGATTTTTCTGTCTGCACATACCGCTGAAGTGATGGTGAGACTGCTCGAGCGGTCTCTGCTAGTTCTGGTTCTCACATTATTTAACATAAAAAATGGGTTTTTAAAGATGGTTTGAGTTCGGTTGGGGAGATAAAATGAAAGGTTTTCATCCTCTAAATGCTGAAAATATGAATGTGTAAACTTGAAAGTTTAAGTTGAGAAAGTCTTGATTTTCTTAAGAATATTAAAGGCATAAAATGTTTCAAACTTGCCAAGTGTGAACTCTAGACTTAACTCTAGAGAACCTATTCAAGTGAGGAGATTAGCGTAGAAGGTCAGGGTGTGATAGCCAATCACACCAGCTAGCATAAGAACTTCAGAACGTTTGGCGAGAACTAGCCACATTAAAGCCGCAGATGCAAGGAATGAATGAAATGTTAGAAGGTTGCTTTGTAACTCTCGAAGCTCGTATCAATGCCATGAATCAATCTCTTACCAACTTGCATAATAGAGCACACTAAGGATAAGGTTGCAATGATGAGAATTTATGTTTTAGTTCTTCTTTTGGTCTGTAAAACCTTAAACTATTTCAATTTGGGATGCTTGTTTTGGTACATTTTGATGAATGCTTCCTTGTGCTGATTAATGCTTTTCATATCTCATTATATTGTGCTTAACATATATTCCTTATTTCCTTTTTACTATGACAAAGGGGGAGAAGTAATGACTGATTTCAAAGAGGATTTTGAGGTAAATAATGGCCAAGAAGTAGACCTTCACCTTTGTGAATCTTTGAGGCCATCTCGACCATTTTCGAGTGTCACCAGCGATGAGGATTTTCAGGCCGATAATGGCCAAGAAGGATGTTAAGAATCCCACCATTGTTTCTAGGGCGGAGTACGATAACTAGAAGCTAACAAAAAGTGGGTGTGGCCAAAGCAACAATATAAGGGATAGAGAACTAAATGGCTAACCCAAAAGCAAATGATATATATATATATATGTGTGTGTGTGTGTGTGTGTGTGTGTGTATACGTCCATATTTAACAAGCAAGAGAGAGAGAGAATGAGAGAGATGAAAATACAGAGTGTCGAGTGCTTGGTGAGGACGAGAGAGCCTTGGAGGACGCCAGAGTAAAAAATCACCAGAGAGGGAGGAAGATCACTAGATTTAGAGAGGTAGTTGTTAACCCAAGGGATTTTTTAATCATGCTTGTTAGCCCATGGGTTATTCAATCAAGTTCCTTCTTAGTTTTGACATATAATAACAAATTGATTTGATTGGTACTAATATTTTATTGTATCTTAGTAAGTCCTTTTCAGGATTTAAAGAGACTAAAAATCTCATTATTTCTACGTATTGAAAGTACAAGGTTTATTACAAAATGTTATTACAAAAGCTCTCACAAATGTTTCTCAACAAAAATTTTCTAAGTCATGAAATCCTCATCAAAGAAAAAGTTCGACACTTTCCCGTAAAAGTGTCGAAACAATCAATTAAAGGAAGAAGAAAATTCAAACTATGTGTTCCAACGGTCAAACCCTACAAAAGGTTCGACACTTTCTATAAATGTGTCGACATCTTTTGTATAAAGTTCGACACTTCTCCAAATGGAAGCAAAGTTCCACACTATAGGCTTGAAGAAGAAAGGTTTGACACTTCTGAAGGAAAGTTCGACACAAATATGGATTCTCCAGCAAAAAGTTTGACACGAAGTCTATAAGGTTCGACACTTTAATCCTGAGCCTTTTCTCTCTCCTTGAGCCCAAGTAAGGTTCGACAATTTTGAGAAAAGGGTCGACACTTTCTCTTCTCCCAGTTCAAACAAAGTTCGACACAAAATGGGAAAGTTCGACACAAATCTTCACAACCCAAAAAGGGTCGACACCTCTCCTAAAAGTGTCGACACTTTCGTGCGGATTTTTGAAATCTGGAGCTACAACGGTCATTTTTGGAGCATTAAATACCCTTAAACGTTCAAATTCTTCGAAGACCTATATGAACAATAATGTTTGAAGATCAAACCACCAGAGAAATTAAGCTATCATTGTTGCATTGACTTGTGCCCTACCTACCCCAGAACAATCATCTTTACTACTATTGATTGACCTCATTACTACTCTCTGGTTTTTGGTTTTAGTTTCATCCACTTTCTTTGATCATTCATTATACATTTATTATTGAGAGTTAGTGACATTGTTGGTGAGCTCTTCAATTGTACATCTTCTCATCAAGGAGAACAAAACCACTACAAATCATACTTCACTGTAAAGGCTGCTCTTTGCCTTAAAAGATGGGGTTACATTTCACCCATTAAAGCATCCCAACATGTAAGAGGCTTCAATTCGCATGTTCAAGAATCTTATGGTGGATTTGAAATTCCCAAAGTTCTTGGGCAAATGGACATAGGTCAAGTGGACCAAACCACTATAAATCTGTACTGCATCTCTTTCCAATTTCTCTTGTGCTCTTTCAGTTCATGTTATATATCTTGTTGTGTGTGGTTAATGGGTTTTTAAAAAGAAATTTAAAAAGTAATATAGTTTTCCAATCAACCCCTTCACCCCCCAACCTTCACCCCCTTTGGGTTGATATTTGGGACACCAAAACTTTAATTTCGATTTTGACAATAACAACTTATTGATTTGATAATCACTAATAATATGATTGTGTATGAGAAAACATTTTCAAGATTAGAAGACATTTAATCTCAATACACTGAAGTATTCTATCTTTCCAATATATCAATTTCAAGAAATCAAATATATTGAAGTGTTAAAAAGTTCAAGTACATAAAAAATTCAAGAGAAGATATTGAAGACATATGGATTGAAGTTTAATCTTACTTCAAGGGTATGTTAGGTTTATAATTGTAAAATCATTGGATTTATGTTCATATGGTGTTTTTCTCATTAAAATTTTTCATTAAAAATATTTTTGGTTCAAACCAAAATCAAGTTTTAAAACTCAAATATTTTTTTGAAATATCGCATACACAGTCGCCTGTGTGAGGGACACAGTCGCTTGTGTTAGGCATCCAATCGCATGTATCACATACACAATCGCCTGTGTCGACGTATTTTAGGAATTTTCAGAAATGCTTCAACGACTAGTTTTTTGGGGGTTTTCGGTCTTTTCATGTTTACAACGGCTATATGCTATTTCCCACCTATAAATACAACTACTTTATGAATTGAATCAAGGTGAATGACAAGAATTACAAGAAAAACATTCAATTCTTGAAAAACAGCATTTGTGCTATTCATCTTCCTATTCTCAGCTTTTTTTCAAAAAAATTCTGATTACTCTCTTTGAGCCAAGTCATTGATCATTCATCTATTTGATTCTAGAGAGTTAAATTGTATGAGCCATATTCTGTCATAAGATTCTAAATCAAGGAGAACACAAGATACAATGTTTGCAAAGAAAATTTTGCTTCGTTTCGCTTCGCCATATAAAAAAGATTGCTTGAGGTTCATGTTCGCCTTATAAACAAGATTTTTATACTGTAGTATTCAGTTCACCTACTGAAGAATCGAGTTAGTGGATTCCAACACCCAAGGCACTTGGGGAGTGGACATAGGTCAGGAGTACCGAACAACTATAAACTCTTGTTTGCAACTTTTTACCCTAAACTCTTTACTTTTTAGCATTTATTTATTTATATTTATTTCCCGCACATATTTTATTTGAAAGAGTTTCAAAAGTTTTAATTGTTTGCAAATCAATCCATTCATCCCCCTTTGCGTTAAGTTTTGGGACAACAATAGTGAGTGAGGTGAGAATGGGTAAAAAATGGTTGGAAGACCATTTTTTGCAGAAGCTGAAGAGAGTGTTCGATTGCTCTATGAACGCATGCGAACGTTAGTTAGCATTTGATCGGTTATCTAATGTGTGTGAATGCTGTAAGGCGCTCAAGCGCACAACGAACTCTAGCGAACGGGATGTTCTGAAAAATGAGCAGTGGTTTAAAAACTAAGCCAAGGAATAAACACACATAAATTTACCACAAATGAAATAGTGCTCACACCACATATTCTCAATACCACTCCCCCTGAACTCAACATCCCAAAAATGAGATGATATTCTCATGAACTATCTATATCGCTCCTCAACTTAAACTCACAATGGGAAAAAGGCATGCAAATTAAAAGAATATACAACACATAGATAAATTGCATATCCTAGGCATGAGGGTGATACAAGCTCTAATCAAATAATCATTTAGGCATATCAAACTTGAGAAATTTGCATGGAAGATCGAAAACCAATGTATCAATATACAAAATGCATAGATTAACTCAAGCATACATAGTTTATGTCATCTTTCTATTAATGGTGAACTGTGAACTCTGTGCATAGAAGCAAGAAACTTAACAAGGCATAAGCTAGATCCAAATCCTATCACAAGGAGATGAGCAATATGCTTGAAATAAGAAGGTAAATACAAAATATTTGGACCTCCAGATATACGCAAAAACCTTAGACTTATTAACCAAGAGGCACACATGTGACCTCTTGCCCATTTTTAAACCCAAACTGAAGCATTATCATACATTATGATCTTTATCTTTAATTTTTGTGTATGATACTTGTGATACACAAAATGGTATAGATAACAAATTTTTGTTTATTTTTATTGTTATCGAAAGGAACACAAGAATGACGACTTACACCAAACGTAGGCGGTTACTCACACAGAGTAACGACTTACACCTACAATAAACGGTCATTCAAATGCAAAACTAGACAAGGGAAAGAATCTTAAGGTAAAGCACAAATGTATGTCAATCTAAATCAAGAACCGTAGGGTCATAACCGAATGACTAGATATAAGACCAACTTGTGACTTACAAGTGTCAAGCCCCTAATGAGTGTGTGTAAATAGATGAGATATTATGACTATCAACTCATAGTATAAACGCAAGAAAAATTATATACGAAAGATAAAATTTCAAATTACATGAAAATTCATCAAATAATTATGCTAGGTTGGAGTACTAATCATCTTGTATCAGATTTATGACCATATAAGCATGTCAAGCACACAAGCATGCCATTGTAAACAAATAAAGAGAAATAAAAGTATGTAGATATTATTTCTCGCAACGTCTAAAGTTGGTACACAAAGAGATGCACACTAGAGGGACTCTAAAAAACACGAACTCAACAACGATAAGAATAAACCTAAGCACATCCTAAGGTTTAACCATGCTGCATGGACCGGTGCACTACTCAAAGAAGCTCAACTAGAAAATTAAAATAGATGGATGACATCACAATGGATATACAACTGTAGTGCCAGAATAGACTAGGTAGGAAAAGTGCATGTGTAGTGATCATACATGATAGACGAAGAGTTTGGTTCAAGAATATCAAGCTTAAAAAATTCTTTTACAAACAATGAGCATAAAGATATATACATCTCGTGATAAGAGGACACTTAAAAGACAATCATGGAAATGTTCATGAGTAAGTGGTTTAATCTACAATCTTTCAACTTGCAACACAATTCTTAATCAAGGAAACCCGGGAAAAGACAACCCCAACATTAATTCATTGACATTTTATAGCATGAATAATTATCCCTTTTAAGGCTGTTTAACTTCATTAGGATAAGAAATGTGAGTTATTTCGGATTGAGTTCGAGGAACCACATTCCAAGGAGGATTACGCCTCCTCCTAGGAGTAGACAAATGAGGTCCGAACATAACAAGGATAACTTGTCAATCTCCATAGCGAGATACGAGGAATGAGCTGCTAGCTCATTTAAGTAGCTCAAGACCACAACTTGATCACCAGTATGAGGGGTGGCCTTGAGCTTTTCACCCTTCTACCCAGAGAATGGCTAACACGTCTCTCGTTTGCCTTATCACTCTTAAGATGATAGCAGTTTGGTCTAGTGTGACCCGCTATCTCACAGTAGTGACACACCAGAGGTGGTCTAGTTCTGGATTGAGAGTTAGATGTAGAGGGAGAGGAAGAAGTTGGACTTCCACACGGTGGGCTAGCAAACATAGGTTCTTTTCCACATGAAGTGGCTGAAGGAGGATCCACTCTTGGGAGTATCCCTACGAAGGGGTCCTTCCAAGAGGAAGTAGACAGATAAGGCTTGTTTAATTTAGAGGAGATGATCAAGGGTGGTTTAGGCGCGGTCTTGAGATTTGGAACCAGATGATTCATCCCATCAAGACAAACATCTGGCACATATGATGATGGAGTGGCCAAAGCTGGAGTAACAAATGTGATTGTTTTAGAGTCACACATGAGGGGTTGTGACAGCAAGGGTGGATCTACGAATCCTAGGCAACTTTAGTCGCGAAAGGAGCATATGACCACGATGATGCAAGAAGCGGTTTCGCTTCTCTTTATCATAGATGAAAGCTCAAAGAGATCTATCTCTATGGTGGTGATCCTAGATTTAATAGTTGTCAACTCTTCTAAGTAATCCAGCTTTTCTTTCTTAACGATGGAGAATTTTTCAGGTAGTTTAGCTTGATACTTTCTAAGTGTTTCCAACTCAAGGTCTCTTAGGGTCACATCACTTTTCAGGACGTCTACTTCTCCCTCAAGAGAAGTGCACTTAGCTTTCATTTTGACTTTGTCCTTTTAAGGTTTAAGGCACTCTCTAACAAGCTCTTCATTAGTCTCTTGGATGGACTCAATCTCATCCTCATCCTTACTACTTCCCAGGTCATCACTACTCTCATAAGATGACTCCACTTCCTTGGGAGTATTAGTTGTGGGTGGAGTAGATTCGATAATGGGGTTAGAAGGCTCCCCCGAGTCAATTGTTGTGACAAGAATGATATAATTTGATTTTTCATCTTTGCCAACCAGGGTGTTGTCAACATCAGTTTCCTCCTCACGTTCATCATCCCATGTAACGGTGAAGCCCTTTTTCTCTTTCCTCTTAAGAGTGTTGGCATATTCGGCTTAAATGTGACCAAAACTGTGGCACTCATGGCACTGGATACCGAGAGGCCTTTTGAAGGTAGATGAGGAGTTGGATAACTTCCTATCATTTCCACTATAGGGGAATTTTATGTAAGTGAAGGTTGTTTTAGGAGAAAAGAGGTTTGAGCTCTGCTCCTTTTTGAATTTTATGAATTTACTAAGTTTTTTCGCAAGAAAGGAAGCTTCTCCTCATCAAAATCCACATTATAATCATCGTTGTCCATAGATCCAAGATGAGTGGCCTTGAGTGCCACACCCTTGCCGAAGGTAGATGTGATTTTGAGGGAGGAAGAGAGATGATTAATCTCATAGAGGAAGTGAGGGGTTCGCCTAGCGCAGAGGAGAAATTTACAATCTCGCTTAGGTTTGTATAAAAGTGGTCAGAGGACTCACTATCGGACATTCTAATTTTTTCAAACATAGTTGTCATCATCTGTACTTTGGTGGTCTTGACCGTCAGGATGCCCTCATGGGTGACTTGGAGAATGTCCCAAGCCTCATTGGCAGTCTCATAATGTGAGATCCTAGTAAATTCACTAGGATACAGTGCATTGTGTATGGTGCCAAGGGCTTTATAGTTAAACTCTACACAAGCATTGTCAACGAATGTCTACTCAGACTCAGTTTTTGCACAAGTCTTACGAGTGGTGGCATCCTCGATTGTGGGCAATTCATAGTCATGTAACACAAACCTCCAAATGCGTATCTCCATAGAATTAAGAAAGGTTGTCATCCTAGAGTTTCAGTAGGAATAGTTATTGCCATCGAAGCACGGTAGGCAAGTTATAGAAAGACGTTCTCTTTCTAACTTGGGGTTCATAATGCTAATCAGATATACTTATGGGGTTAGTCCTTAATACGAGAACCAAAGCTTTGATACCAATTGAAAATTAGCTATGAATCGCAAAAATAAACCTAGAGGGGGAGGTGAATAGGCTTATGAGCGGTAAAATAAAAATTAATTTGGTTAATTAAAAGTTAATTTTTCTTTCTTAATAAAAAGCTTTGTTAGATAGGGTTCACGATAAACACCAGCAATAAATAAAAACAT
>JAULLE010000016.1:829285-836196 GCA_035668155.1 Sarracenia purpurea
GTTTGGAGTGAGACGTTAGTACCTTCTTTAGCTGCTCCTCTCTTTTTCGGATGGATATGACATTCTGTGTTTCCCTCTTTAGCCGAGCATGGATCTATGAATCGTAAGCTAACCACCGAGTGCCTGGGCTAAGGCCTTTAAGCAAAAGGGTTAGCGCTCCAAGGTTGGGTTGCCCTGTTGTCCAATTGGTACACCTTTCCTTACCCACCCGCCCTCTCCCTTGTTTGGCCCGTCGAGTTACTACGACCAGCACACTACAAATGAAGCTAAAGCTTTGATCGCCAGAGAGAAAAGAAAGCAAAAACGATCCAAGACATCCAGGCAAGGGCGAAGTAACTATGGAAGGGGGATCATAAGAAGCTGAGCCATATCTTTTGGGCGCAACAACCAAAGGCAGGGGTTTTTACGAAGAGAAAGAAGATTCTGATGAAGAATAAGTTCGCTTTGGTCATCTATGGAAGTTGTGGGACATGGTTGTGGAAAAGGTTTAGTTTACCGAAGGTACCAATCCTGACGGCCGGCCCACCGTCTTCCGGGGCGGTTTGGTTGAGAGGAGGTTTCAATGGGTCGTACTTGGTTCTGGCTTCGGGACTTATCCAACCGAGGTCAGGAAGAGGGCTGGTGGCCTTTGAGCCGGCAAGCCCTCAAGTAACCATCAAATATAAGACTTTAGAGGCATATCGTCCGCTTCCTTATCCTATCTTCTTATCTGTTAGCAGTAGTAGGAACCCTTATGAGTGACACAGTTTATATTGCAATTTTTATGTAGACTGAAAGCATCTTAAAAGGTACTAGATAGGGTCATTTTAAATGAAAAAAGAGAAAATAAAAAAGAATGCGCCTGAAGGAACTACCTGAAAATGGGAATCACAGAACTCCCTCCCTTTCATAAAAGGAATGAAGGCACTACAGCGGGCTTGACTCGGCCTTAAAGAACTCAATAAAACGAATTAGATTGCCTTGGAAGAGGGGTACTCTCCATTTTGCTATCGTCCCAATCTATAACTAATCTTTATATGGCTAAGCCTATGAACTACTATCAATCATGGGTCTGATGCTTCTAAAATTGTTTGAGTTTATCTCCTTGGTTCCCGGGATGGGATACCACCCTCTAAATCATTACTATCGTTAAAGTATTTGTGGCGGCGTTGTTATCATCGCAATAGTTCATTTATTATTGTCTTTGCATGCATTTGCATCGGTGATTTGCCATCGCAAAAGATAGAATTTGCCCTCATAAGCATTAGCGACGGATTTGTGCCGTTGTTAAAGCCTTTTTGCGACCCAACCAGTTGCCACCCCATTTTCCATCGCAAAGTCGATGCAAATACTTTTTGCGATGACATTTTACTTTTTGTGATGGTCTTTTGTTGTCACGAAAAAGCCTTTTTCTGGTAGTGGTTCATGTTAAAGACTCGTTCCTGGACGAGCAATTTTTTTTGGTAATAGCCACCCAACCACCCTGGTATGCCAATATTATTAATTATCTAGCAGTCAGATGAACACCAAAAAGACTGGTCAAAATAACAAAAGGACCGGTTCTTCTCTAAAGTTAAGTAATATTTTTGGGAGGAACCCGAGCTTTTCAAGTACTACTTCAATCAAGTTATTAGGCGTTGCGTCCAAAAAAGTGAGGTTCTATCATTCGCTTGCTTGCGGTGGACACTTTAGTGGTAAGAAGACGACCGCCAAAGTCCTACAAAGTGGTTTTTACTGGTCTTCCATCTTCAAAGATGCACATGAGTTCTGCCACCGATGCCTATGCTGCCAATAGATTGTGATAATCTCTGCAAAAGACATGATGCCCTTAAGTCTAATCCTAAGGATCAAAATTTTTGATGTTTGGGGCATCAATTTTATGGAACTTGTTAGCCTAAAGGCTCTCTTAATCAAGCCTTACTTTGGTTTTGATTATAACAACACATTGATTTGTTGCTGCTAATGTTTGCTTGTATGTGAGAACGTCCTTTCAGGTATTAACCAAGCAAGTTTACAGCAAAAAGTCAAGCTTCAAGACCAAGCATAGCCAGACTCTTTAAATCAAATGGATAGACTCCTCATATTGAGCAAGGAAGCTCAAGAGGATGTCAAAGAGTAAATCGACTCTCAATCTCAAGTTGGGTAAGACAACAGGAGGTTGTCAACCCTATTAAGAGTTAAGATTAAAGGTTATAAAAAGAAGGAAAGCAGCGACACCTCAAGATGCTAAAGCTCTCACCTCTTGATATGTTGATCAAGAAGTAGAAACAAGCTTAAAGCTTGTTTGTTACTTGAGGTGCCTCAATAGCGATCAAAGCTCACACCCTCAGATATGTTGATTAAGAAGTACAAGCAAGCTTAAAGCTTACTTGCTACTTGAAGGGTCTCGTCGATATTAAGGGGAAGTCACCATCCAAGCAAACATCCATATTTGGATTGGGAATTGGATCGGACAAAAAAAGGCCAAGCTGTTTGAGTTGATATCGAGGAGTATGGATCGACGTCCAAGAGATATTCTCTGTGGATCAAGACCACATCAAAGAAATGGGTCGCCTCCTTCAGTCAGTTTTTAAGGCTCAGAAATGAAGAAGAAGGATCTATAAGAAAAGAAGAAAGAGAAGAAATATGGATAAAGCATCCCGTGCTTTCATGTAATCTCTTTCCTTTTTAGTTTGGCTAACTCATTCGACTGCTGTCTAAAAGCTCGATTACCCATAGGTGATCATGCTTCAAGATGAGGAATCTCAGGCCAAGCATCACAAAGAAGAGCACGAAATCTTCAGGGAAGCAGATGAAGTTTCAGTGATGATTGAATTAGTGATTTTCTGAGAAAGAAGCTTGAAGCTTCTACAGATTCAAGAAGAACTGGAGCTAGAGACAAAGAAACTTAGCCAATCATTGAGGAAGTTAAGGACCATCCCAGCCTAAGGACATCCACTTCCTCATGAAGCTTCTACTGATTATAGAAGCTATGAAAGAGGAGCCCAAAGATCAAAGGAGTGCTGATAGTCCAAGGGAAGATCAAAGTACAATATGTCATAGCCTAAGTACTTTGGGGATAACTCTCTCCACAGAAGGAATTTGGATGCAAGACTTGTCTCATTGGAAAGAAGACTTTCGGAACTTCAATCTACATATAAGATTTACCTTATTTGGAATTCTGTAGAAGAAGATATGATTGTTTGAATTTAAGGATTTTCTACAACAAAATTGATCGACCTTCGCTATATAAAGATCTACCTTTTGGGTTCTGTTCAGTGAAAGAGATCTATCCCTGCCATATAAAGATAGATCTTCTCAAGTTTTGTTCAGCACAACAGATCGACCTTTCTATCCAAAACATCGACCTTTTTGCAAAGCAAGAAAAAGATCGATCCCAAAAGTTAGATCTTTTTACAAGCCAAGAAAAGATCGACCTTTTCAAGAAAACGGTCGACCTATTTTATAAGGAAAGAAAAAGATCGATCTTAAAAAATAGATCTTTCACTGAAACTTAGTGTTTTTCAATTGCAAGAAAAGATCGATTTTTTCAAGAAAAAGATCGACCTTTTGCAAAGGTAAGAAAAAGATCGATCCTAAGGATAGATATATTTTTGGCAAGCCAAGAAAAAGATCGACATATTTTAGACAAAGATCGATCTATATTTGCCGACTTTTTTCTCTCTCCTCGTGCATTCAAAAAGATTGACATTCCTCAAGAAATATCGATCTATCCCTTTTTCTAGCTCAAGAAAAGGTCCACTATTTCCAACAAAGATCGACCTTTTCCATTTTATCAGAAAAAGATCGACCTATCCCCAACAAAGATCGACCTTTTCAAGACAGCTTCAAAAAGAATGACATATTGCAAGAAAAGATCGACCTATTCGATGGGGTTTTCGAAATCTGGTTTTTACAAGGGAAAGTTTTTGAGCATTTAATGCACCAATGACTACAGTACTTGACTCCAACGTTCAGAACTTATGATGCCTATTTAAGGGGAACTTCTCAAAGGTTGGAGGGTTGGTGAAACAATATACAAAACATTCAAGGCTTGCATTTACATCACTTAATCTATTTCACTGCTGCTTAGAAATTAAATTAATATCTATTGAGCTTTTTAGTCTTGACCTTTGCTAGACTCTGTAAATTTTTTCTTCTCTTTTGTTGTACATTTATTGTAAACATTTGTTAAAGAGAAAGAGAGATCTTTGTAGTGAGCCTTCAAATTGTAAATCATCTCATAAGGGAGAACACTACAGCTGCTACATCACAACCACCTCAACTATTCAAGATTTCGGTTTCGCTTCACCAACTGAAGAATAATAGGCTTCGATTGGCCTTTAACAATAATAGGCTTCGATTGGACTTCAACAATATTAGGCTTCGATTGACCTTCAACAATATTAGGCTTCGATTGGTCTTCAACAATAATAGGCTTCGATTGGCCTTCAACAATATTAGGCTTCGATTGGCTTTCAACAATAGTTGGTTGGAAGATAGCCAGCAAATCTTCTAGGTGAAAGGATAGCCTGTAAATCCTTTGTATCCAATTTGGAGTGCACCCGTAAGCACTACCCACAAGTGAATTTCTCAAGTGTTGCTTGAGACAGTGGATGTAGGCTGGTATTTGGCCGAACCACTAAACATTTGGTCTCGTGGTTTACATTTCTTACTTTCTATTATCGCTTTAATTCTTGCACTTTAATTTATTTATTACGTTGCTTGTTTGTTCTGTTCTAAGTGCTAAGATTAAGTCTTTAAGAGAGCACAAAAGAATTTCTAAAGTATTGAGACAACCTATTCACCCCCCTCTAGGTTGCCTACCAGCACCCACAAGTATCATGTAAGGGATGTAATGATAACCACACATATGATCATATAAAAAAAATTATAATATTCAATATTAACTCAAACGTGATTTATCATTTGAGCAACTCTATTCCTTGGCAGGAATAGCGGGATGGATAACTCAAACTCATAAACACTGTTCGCTTCGCTCACTTCATCATAGTTAATGTCATCCCCTATCTCAATTCCTTCCTAAAGTCAAGAATTTAAGGGATGCTCGTGTAAACATAAAGCAAGACAGATATGAAACCATAAGCTCCGCTTAAGTGCTCGACATGTAGTTAGCTTAAAACATGTTCATCGTGTGGCCGAGCGAAGCACACCTATGTGAAGCAGCTATATATCCAAGATATCTCAAGGGTATGCAGTAAGATCATGCGGGGTGTGAGAAATATAGTCTTGATACGAAAAAATAGAGCAAAACAATTCAAGGATAAAATTTTGTATACAAGAAGAATACGTGAGTTGACTCATGAGGATGGATGGGTCGACTCGTAGTCTTAATACCATGAGAGGTTTTGAAACAGGCAAGCAAGGAGTCGACTCTGGGAGTCAATAAGTCAACTCATATCAGTAGGAATGCACATGCGAGTCGACTCAAGGATAAAATTTAAGGAATGCGGGGTATGAGAAATATAGGCTTGATACGAAAAAAAAAAAGAACAAAACAATTCAAGGATAAAATTTAGTATACAAGCAGAATACATGAGTTGACTCATGAGGATGGATGGGTCGACTCGTAGTCTTATACCATGAGAGGTTTTGAAACAGGCAAGCAATGAGTCGACTCTGGGAGTCAATGATTTGACTCATATCAGTAGGAATGCAGAGGGGAGTTGACTCAAGGAATGAGTGAGTCGACTCATCTATATGCAACAACGGAATTTCAGAAGATGTATTTCATTGATAAATAAGTAGTCAAAATGAAATATAATGGCATGATATTTATGACATATTTATCATTAAAATGCTATAAATTAAGCACAAAATAGCAAGATATATATAAAAAAATAAATGTTACCAATTTTGTATAACAAAAATCAGACATTTCGCTTGCAACTTTGTTGTCACATGTAAGTGACAGGTTCCTTGTTTTTGAACTTTTAGTATGGGAACATTTTGGCATTTCCCTTCATGTTCCTCAGCCATTGTTTCTCTTGGTTTGCTCCTGCAAAGTAGTTGTATGGATAGGATCTTGGTACCCATTTCTTATTGGGTCATTGGGGATCTATAAGACACGTTATGCATATGAGAGCCATAAGAGCCATAAAACATGACAGGAGATTTTGGAAAGGCTTTCCATTTGGATTGCCTTGCACTCATAAGTCTCCCATATGGTATGGAAGTGTCATAATATCTATACAAGTTTGGTGATGATATTTGGTAGGGTTTCCTTGTAGATTGTCTAATATTCTTAGGTCTTTTAATAGGGGCCTTGGCACGTTTGAGTAGAGGATCACCCTTCTTAATCTAAACATTTCTTGAAGGTTTATTACTCTTAAGTCTAGAAAAGCAAAGTTTAGAGATATGTCCAATTTTTTTACAAAAATTGCAACTCATAGGTTCTTGTATAGGAGCTTTAGTAAAAGGATTCTTATGCACTGATTTTTGCTCATTTGGATTAAATCTTATGCCTTCCTTTTTAAAGGTGCATTTTGTGCCAAGAATCATTTCCAAGTTCTTCTCACCTTGAGTGAACTTAGCAACGATTTTGGTTAACTCTTCAATCTTTGCTTGTAACAAAACATTTTCATTTTGAATCTCTTTTGAAGCAATAGGGACTGGTTTTTCCATTTATTTTTCTAAAAATTCAATTTTTGAGTTCAAAGACTTTATTTCATTTTTGTAGGACTTATTTCTAGATTTTAATTCTTCTATCCTTTAAAGGTAAATCCCTAGAACTTCTTGGAGCTCATCAATGGAAGGTGAATTTTCATTATCACTACAACTATTTGAAAGGCTATCACTATCATATTCCCTGTTAATGTGATAAGTTACCTCACATCCAAGTGCCATTAGTTCAAGCTTGGCTTCATTGTCTGCGGATTCTCCATATTCCTCTCCACTTGAATAGGTTGTTAGGGTTGTATACTTAAAAGCCA
>JAULLE010000016.1:859410-872087 GCA_035668155.1 Sarracenia purpurea
ATAGTCAGTATAGAATTGATCATCCTACTGATCCCGTTCAATACACTCCAAGTGTACTAACACATCGAGCTCGAAACTCAAATCCTAAGACCGGGATTCGATCCTATCGATCTGGCTAAGACCAGCCAATATAATGATGTACTACAACCGTACCAACGGACAGTCCGGGTCCATTACGATCGTGAGCCCCTTGTATATATGTCAGAACCTTTGACCCGATCTTCTCCGTTTCATGCGACGAGTCAAATACTGGACAATATATACGGACAATGCATACATACATCATAAATATGAATCCCAATATGCATAACATCTCAATGGAATTCTCTTTAATATGCCGGGATCCCGGATAATAAATACATAAAAGCGTGGCTTTTAAGCATACTATCCTAACATTGGGATGTTCTAGGACACTGATCCCTGAATAGAGTAATTCCATGTCTGATAAGAAGAAATCATTTCTTGGAATTTGCCATAAAAAAACGAGAAATAATCATGTCAATATAGTGGGCCTGGGATAAGCCCAACATCCTACGTGATCGATCTCACAAGGGATTGATCTCAAGGATTTGGAATGCTTCTCCCAAGTCCTTTATGTCAAATTGACTTGATAGCCATACCTTCATCGAAGATAGCAACCCACATCATTCTCGATTAGAAGTATGTCATCGACATTGATGACTAGAAACACTACCTTACTACCATCACGCTTCCAGTACACACAATACTCGATAGGACACTAATCAAAGCTGTAACTCTTGACCGCCTTGTCAAATTGAGTATTCCAAAACCTTAATGATTGCTTAAGTCCATAAATAGATCACTTAAGCTGCAACATGTGCTCCTGGCCCTCTGCTATAAATCCGTCTGACTGCATCATATAGATGCTCCCGTCAAGACTTTCGTTAAAGAAAGCTATCTTGACGTCCATTTGCCAAATCTCATAGTCGAGATTCGCAGCAATGGATAAGAGAATCCGAATAGACTTAAGCATGGCTACCGGTGCATAGGTTTCCTCATAATTGAACCCTTCTTTCTGACTAAACCCCTTGGCAACAAGCCTAGGTTTGAAGGTTTCACCCTTCCCGTCTACTCTTCTCTTTTTCTTGTAGATCCATTTTCTACTAATGGGCTTAATCCCATCTAATGGTTCTACAAGCTCCCAGACCAGATTAGAGTGCATAGACTCTATCTCACACTCCATAGCCTTTTGCCACAACTCCGCATCCTTGTCTTGAAGTGCCTCATTGAAGTTCCAAGGTTCGGTATCCAGTTCATACGGGATCTTGTCAAGTGACTCTCCCAAGAACATGTACCTCTCGAGTTGACGAACAACCCTCCCACTACGTCGAGGACCCTCATATGCACTCGTGATAGGTGGTGCCTCTTCCCGCTCATCAGGTAAAATATCCGGTTATACCATATTATTAGTCCTAACCTCTTCTAGAACAACTTGTGACCGAGGTTTGTGATTTATTACATAATCCTTTTCCAAGAATCTTGCATTTATGGTAACAAATACCCTCTGACTCTTAGGATTATAAAATAAACCACCCTCGATTCCTTTGGGGTACCCTACAAAGAAACAGACTTCCGTCTTTGGTTCTACCATACTTGCATCTCCCACCAGCACATGTGCTGGGTAACCCCATATCCGGAAATGTTTAAGAGTTGGCTTGCGCCCAGTCCATAATTCCAATGGGGTATCGAGAACTGCCTTAGTAGGCATCGAATTTAGAATATATGCCGTTGTCTCTAATCCAAATCACTGAAACTAATGTGAAAAATCTGAGTAACTTATCATAGACCTTACCATCTCCTTAAGGGACCTATTCATCCTTTTCGCTACACCATTTTGCTGGGTGTCCCAGGTGCAGACAACTGGGATGTAATCCCATTCCCTGATAAGTAGTCCCTAAACTCCCCACGAAGGTTTCACCACCACAATCAGATCGTAGGGTTTTGATACTTTTACCAATCTTCTTCTTTGCTTCTGCTCTAAAGTTCTTGAATCTCACAAAGGTCTCAGACTTGTGGTGAAGCAGGTAAACGTATCCGTACCTAGAGTAACCGTCAATAATAGTGACGAAGTACTCATACCCACCTCTTACCTAGATGTTCATGTGACCACACAAATCCGAATGAACCAATTCGAACACCTCTTTTACTCTAAGTTCCTTGGCCGTAAATGGACTCTTGGTCATCTTACCCTCTAAATAGGATTCGTAGACTAAAAGTGCCTCCACGTCCAATGAACACAAAGGTCCATCTTCTACCAGTCTTTGTATCCTTTTTAGAATAACATGACCTAGAGGAAGGTGCCAGAGAAGTGTTTGGCTCTTGGAAGAAACTTTCATTTTTGGTGGTAACATATGCAAGTTATTCGCCTCATTATTATTAACAGTAGGAATAACAAGATGCAATATGTAAAGAGAATTTTCCAATGTACCACAACAGATAAATTGTTTCCATTCAAAACATTGTAGAAATATTTATTAAAAGAAACTGAATATCCGTCATTCCCCAAATGGGAAACTAAAACTAAGTTCCGCCTGATTTGAGGTACATACAAAATTTTCATCAAAATTAAACTTTTATTCCTACTAAAATAAAGAACAAAATCTTCCACTGCTGTAGCAGTTACCTAGGAGTTGTTCCCCATCTACAAATATATCTCGCTCTCTCTAAGCTTCCTGGTTACCTGGAACCCTTGCCAAGAATTACATACATGATTAGTGGCTCCCGTATCTACACCCCAGGTTTTCGTAGATACAACCACTAAACATGATTCAACTACCAAAGAGATAGCAATACCTACAGCTTTCTTGTTCTTACGGTCAGGATAATCCCTCTTCTCGTGTCCTGATTTCTGACAATAAAAACACTTACCCTTAGGCGCCTTATTTTTCGCCTTGGTAACTGATGGCTTAGCCTTACCAACCCTCTTAGCATTTATCTGTTGCTGATCTTTCTTCTTCTTCTTACCGCCTTTCATCTTAGAACATGAAGCCTTTTCAGCAACAAATTCCTGGGATGACTTACAGATGACACCAAGATTAAGCAAGTTTTTGGCATAATTTGAAGGATTTTCATATAAAAATGGAGGATTTTGCTTCATGCTCAGTTCATTTATATTAATGATTTAAATCCCTCTAGGATTTTCACCATGTGTGTGTGCTCTAAAAAAGTGGGTTTTTTCTTCCATATTTAATTCTCAGATTTTATTATTAACGGGGTAGGATGTTATAGATTGGTATCGGAGCTCAAGGTACAAATACTTTAGATTCGTGGGAATGAGTTTTCTATCACGAGAGTGTTGTATTATATGTTCCACGTGCATTTTAGGATGTCTATGATATCATATAACAGACTTACTTATGCTATGTGAATATGGAGTTGAATTCCAGAAATCTGGTAGAGGATCTGGTGACCTATGTAGGAATTCGATGGGAAACCGCGTTTGATCAATGTTATTTATGGAAGGGATGTCTTTGAGAGTTCATAAGAGCGAGCAATGTTTCTTAGGAAATCAACTCGATTTTGGTTTGTGGTTGTCTTTGATGCTTGCATGATAGATATTGGTTATTTTTGTGCATAACAAGGTGTGTTTGGTGAACTTGATGGTTATGTAAACTTGCTTCGGCATAGTTTAGTTACCTTTTATGTGCTTGCATGATCATGGTTATGTGTTTGGTTGAGGTGATGTGGACATTGGTGTAGTCTTAGATGACGGTGTTTTCTTTGGATAACATGTCCCATTGATTTGGGTAGGATGTGGTAGGTATTTGAGATTGAGAAAACCTATGTGTTAGGTGTTGGCTTAATGAGTTGTTGGGGAGGGTGGTAGCCTTGTACGTCTTGAGTCGTTGTATGTCGTGAGCAAAGCACCGTCGTTATTTGTCCCACATCATGAGTCGTAAACAATTGAGACTGAAAATAGCTGCGAACCTATAAAACTAACCAAGAGGGGGTGAATACGTTAGAAGCCGATAATCTAAAAATTAATTTCAATTATTAATTTTCTAACATAACATGATACAAGTTAAGGTTAATAGAATTAACATCGACATGAAGCTATAAAAAGTCATTGTACCAACAACCACGATATAGACACGATATATGTGAAAACCCTAGGAAAAGCTCCCTGGGATAAAAACCACGGCACCGACACACGGCAAAAAATATACACTATAAGCCAAAAAGGTTTGCATGATAGACAAACTAGGAACAAGACCCATTATAAGAAACATCGACACATATCCTCTAACTTGAATGCTCCCAAAGCCCCTTACTGACTCCAAAGTCACGCAGATCCCCCTCCAATGTTCTTTGAGCACATCAGTCTCACTATGAATGGAGCTCATGTGCAGCATACTATCCACAGGAAGTAGTCCCGATCTCTCTACCAATGAGGGCTCTAAGTATCCTCGGCCAAGTGTGTGCATACAAGCACAGTGCAGTTGATATGGTGGGAATGCTAGAAGAAATAAGATAACCAAGATGTACACCTAACTGTCATGAGGAAAATGGTATCAATAGTTATACTCCAATGTGGTGAAGTTACCCGTCCTAAGAAGGGTAGGAACTACGAAATAAGGGAGACGATAACATCGAAGGTTTCTTAAGAATAACATAACCAAACGACTAAGGTGAGACTGCCACGAGTCTCAAGCCAAGGTTACTACACATGTACACAACTGATGTGAGTCATCTCGCAATCAAGTTTATACCAAGAGTTACTCTAACTAAGTAGTTAGTGGTAAGTCAGGATTGTTTCCACGAGAAATATTTGGCAAATATAAATATTTTTCAACTATTTAATCACAAAAATATTTTAATCTAATTAAAAAGTAAATTTTGGATTTTTATGAATAAGAAAATTATCTTTATATTAAAACAAATTCTAGCTGAACTAAACTAAGCTAACAAATAAAATAAAAAGTTCTTAGTTTGAGAATGAATCTACCTCGTGTTAGAATTCACCTTTGTCTAGTATTCTAGTTTTAATTAATTTCTTATTTTACTTAGCTTTTATTAGATTCAAATCCTACCGTGACATGATCAATATGGAATTCAAGAAAAGTAAATTTGCATGCAAATAAGGAATATTCCATCAATGATATTGGCACGGACTATCCGGAGTATAATCCGTCTCGTCAATATCATAAAATATCTCAAGTCTACAATTAAAATCCCGAATATTAAATAAGAGATACCCTATCCAGGATCATAACACGGATCGTCTAGAGTACGACTCATCCTATTCATAGCATAAAATATCTCATATTTAATTTTCGCTTAGCGAATAAAGCACAGTTATGCAACTCATTTTTAATACAATCATAGAAAGATTAAATAGAATATTAATTAAATTATAAAATGAATATTTTTCCAACGATCAAACATGTCGTGGAATATAATAGTTGCATAACGAATCCAAATAAAAAGGCTAGAATTAAATAATAAAATTAATCTACTCTTAAAATACCAAACTCGGACTTTGATAGCTTACTCCACACCGAACACCATTCGGAAGGAAGGTTATTTTGCATAGTCATTAATCGCAGGGAGACTACTATTTATTTTATTTATTTAACCAAGATTCACTACAAACTGGGTAGCAACTAGTAAGTCCAGGGTCGATCCCATGGGGAAAATGAGTTATTTCGTTTAAGAAAAGATTAAAATTATTTAATTTAGAAAAGGGAGTAAATCTTAGATTTGGTTGGAAAATATTCTTAGCAAATAAATAAACAATCAATTAAAAATGTAATTAAGATAATTTATGAGAAGGGTTCCACCTCAGGGTTAGAATCCACCATTATTTGATAATCTAGTTTCAATATAATTCCTACTTTATTTAGCTTAGAATCAGATTAAATCCTCTCGTTACATGACTGATATGGATATCCAATAATGATAGATTTCAATTTCAGCAAGGCATACCCTATCTGAAGCATAGCGTATCTCAGGTTCTACTTTCGAAATCCCAAATTACAAATATGACATAGTCTATCCATGACAACGGCCCGTCCGGAGTACGGTCCGTTTTATCCATAGCATAGGCTATCTCAAATTTGAATATTCAAACAGTTAAAACAATCATGCAACACTCATTTAATGTAATCACAGAAAGCTTAAACGAGAATTTAATTAATTAGAAAAATAATATTTTTGCATGATAATCTGATTACAAACCATAAATAAAGTATAGAATTAATCTACTCCTACGTTACCAGATTACGGATTCATCGTCACCCGAGGCGGAGGAAGGGATTTAGCCATTCATGGTCAGGTAGAGCACCATCGTCAAGTTGATGTCGATCATCATTAGCTGCTCCTCGACGAGGTTTAGACCTTCCAAAGGTGACTTGGCCCGGGTGGTTGAAACTACTAACTACTAAACTACGAAAGAAGATGATCCAATACTGAATGATTGAACATGTAAAAAGTGTTAAAAAGGGTCCTATTTATAGTGTTCCAAATTCTCAAAATTAGCAACTTCTGACATGGGGTGTCCAGACGGTGAGCGTCTGGCGTCCGGACGGAATTGCGTGGCAAACACGCCAGTTTCCGATTTTGGAGCGTCGGGACGAAACTTTCTTGGGCATCATAGTGGATAGCGTCAGGACAATCGGCTGTATGGCGTCAGGACGGTGGTATCGTCAGGACGGTGAATGAGTATCGTCCGGACTGTTGAAGCGTCAGGACGGTGGATGAAGAGCGTTCATATGGAAATTGCAGGTTCTGTTGGTCTTTGTTTGGTTGTGTTGATTTTGTTGCTAAAGTGGCTGTTTTGCGTCGCTCCTCCAATTCATCTCTTATACAAAAAAACACTACAAAAACATATATTAGATAACAAAAAGGGACAAACTCAGTGTAAATTAACGGATCTAAATCGTCACTTTGGAGTGCCGATCGCACCCCCAACTTACACTTTGCTAGTCCTCGAGCAAAGCAGAACAGGAAAAGAAGAGAATGGGAAAAGAATAGAAAATATGTATATCATACAAACACAAATACTAGTATCATAATCCCGATCCAATAGGCTTATCACATATCATCTGAGAACTTTAAAGGTAAACATGTAAATTTCCATGTCCTCAACTTCTAAACAGAGTAACTTTTAAGCTGTAAGGATGTATGATAACTCTCTTAACCTTATACCCAGCGTCTATGTGTGAACTCACTTAATCATTAGCATGTATGCTTTTGAATTTATCATGTTCCAAATAACCAAATCAACCAGATCTCGACTTCAATCCTCACCAGATGTTCACTAAGAATCAACCACCATAACATTTTTCAGGTTTAGAAAAAGGAAAGTTTCTGGATGCTAGGAGCAAGGATGAGATAAGCAGGAGTTGTCGCACACCAGCTTATTCTTTCTTCTTTTGCATTTCTTCATATTCAGTTGTGGATGAATGTACATATTCAGTTTCATTTCATTTCCAGCTGTTGGATTACTGTATAGCCATAAGGCCTTTTATCATTTCTGTATGCATGTGAGATGCCGATGGGTAGATTTGCTTTCCGTCTCAGCTTCGATAGTTTTGGTTTTGTGTTCTTGTTGAGGTTGCAAGAGCCTACGGGCAACCCTTGATTTTATTGATATTTTGAGTTAGTTTGTTTTGTTTTTCTTTGTGGGTTTGCAGGACTCACTTGGCCACCCATTTCCAAGTTTAATTGTGCCGCAATCGGCTTGGTATAGCTTAGAATAGATTAAGAGTGTAGTTGTTGATGCCCTTGAAGGGCTGGTATAGACTGTTGATGCCCAAGTTTTGTTTACAGGTGACCGGCCCATGTGGGTGATCGTCCGAAAATAGGGGAAACTCTGCCGAAATTTCTAAATATTTTAAGAGTTAGAATATTTTCCAACATTTTCATAAATTTTCTTAGAAAGGGAAAATGTTCTTATTTTCTAAAGTTGGTGTTTTAAAAGGTAACTCTTCGGCATAAGACTCGGTTATTGGACATTTCCTATTAGATTATTATTTGTTTTAAGTCAGAATGTTACAGGTCCAAGACTAGGAAGTGCATCATGTAGTGAAGGGTTATTATGGCCCAGATCCCAGACGGGAAGGTAGCATATTCCCGCTGCTGGCTGGATTCCCCCCGTTCTAGTCGGTTTCCAGAAGCTCAACTACGTTTGTGTCGTTAGGGCGACATATTACGGGTATTGAGGAAGGGTGGGTGTAAACAAGAGTGAGGGAGGAGATGTTTTGATATTATGAGGAGGAATGGGCATCTGGTAGGGTTTTTATAACTATAGGCATGCGGCGTCCGGACACCATGTGTTTACCATCTGAACGGAGTGAACCGTCGCGACGGGCGTCCAGACAGTTTGATGTGTTTTAAAGCATTGCACCTTTCCGAGGCAATGGCGATTGGAATTCCATCCGGACATTGAAGTCCTGTCCGGACGGTTTGGAATATGACTAGATGTTTGACCGGCGCATTAAATGTCGTCTGTTAGGATTCCGTCCGGACGTCACGGTCCCGTCCGGATGGTGACGTTTGATATTTGATTTTAAAAATTGAGCCATTGTGTGACGTGGTGTCCCGACGGTAAGGCTTCCGTTCGGACGCTCTCTCTTTTTTTCGTCACAAAAACAACTTTTAAGACTTCAATTGGCCCAAAGAAATTGTTAGAACAAATGGCCATACATGTGGACACCAGACATTTCCACACTAATGACTATGTTACTCCAACATAGTCAGAGATGGGTCTTTTATACTCAGATTCCCCAGAGTTGGTTTCCTTGTAGTACATCCTCAATCTGGTCTTCAGACTGATTAGGCGAGTAACTCGGGGAATTACGGCTAGATGTGTCTGGAAAGCCAAGGAGAGGAGTCTCAACTCATACAGTGGACTTACTCATCCCTCTCTTGACCACTTTCGAGATATGTCGACCTCGGGAACAGTAATACACTTTGAAACGTGTGTCGTAGTGGTCTACTAGTCCGCAACAACTCTCCCTGAGGCAACATCTACAGAATCCTTATCTCTTAGCTCTTTTTTTAGGGCAAAGAGACTCTTACCTTGAAACAGCTCTCGCTAACCGGAGCTGGGCACATGATCCATTTATGCTCAGCGTGCAAAGTGGACAACTCAATCAAGAGAGTAGTTTAGTGTCTTCGAATAATTTCTCTCTCCAACTTGGATATTACTGTGTTCTTGTTGGTGGAGTTCCTTTCCTTTACTTTGAAATCTCTCTGGGTTCCCTCCCGGACAGGGCTAAGTTTAACGTCTTCAGCCAGACATAGCCAGTTGTTTTATTTGACTGGCAGATTTGGGTCGGTGAGATCGATGGATTCGGATGCTGGGTCTACTGATATGCATTCTACGTAGGGTTTTAGCCTTTGTCCATTGATATATAAGAAATGGCCTATTTTTGGGTTGAGCAGTTGGCAAGCACCGTGTGGATAGACACGGGTCACCACATATGGACCTTCCCATCTAGATTAGAGCTTACTAGGGAATAATCTCAGTTTGGCATTAAACAACCAGACTTTTTGATTCAGATCGAATGTTTTCCTATGGATATGTTTATCGTGGAATGCTGTCATACAAGCTTTGTAGATTTTTGAGTTATTATATGCCTCGTTTCGTAATTTCTCTAGCTCGCTAAGTTGTAGTCGATGATGGCTACCGGCATTAGACATGTCAAAGTTAAACATTTTTACAGCCCAATAGGCTCGGTGTTCAAGCTCAAATGGCAGATGGCAGGGATTACTTAAGACTATTCAATGTGGGGATATTTCGATAGGAGTTTTATAAGCAGTATGATATGCCCAAAGGGCGTCATCTAGCCTTTTAGAGCAATCATTCCTATCAGGATGAACCGTTTTCATCAGCATATTCTTAATCTCATTATTGAACACCTCGACCTTGCCACTAGTTTGTGGATGGCGTGGGGTGGAAACTTTATGTTGTATTGAACAGCGTCGAAGAAGGGACGAAAAATATCTGTTCAAGAAGTGCGTTTTGCCGTTGCTGATGATTGCTCGAGGGAAACCAAATCGCCTGAAGATGTTGCTTTGTAAGAACTTAACCACCACTTTGTGGTTATTAGATTTGGTTGTCGTGGCTTCGACCCATTTTGATACATAATCAACCGCAACGAGGATATATTCGCTTCCAAAGGATGGCGAAAATGGTCCCATAAAGTAGATGCCCTAAACGTCAAAGAGTTCGACAATTAGGATTGGGTTTATGGACATCATGTCTTTTGTAATCATAGTTCCAATCTGTTGGCATCGTAGGCATTGCTTACAGTAATCATGGGCATCTTTAAAGAGTGTTGGCCAATAGAATCCACTATGGAGTATTTTGGTAGCGGTCTTCTTTCCACTAAAGTGTCCACCACAAGCTAAGGAATGACAGAATTGGAGGATGCTCTCTACTTCATCCCCGGGTACGCACCATCGTATAATTTGGTCAGCACAGTATTTAAATAGTTCAGGTTCCTCCCAAAAGTAATTTTTAACTTGTGAGAAGAACCGGTCCTTTTGTTGTTTTGACAAATTTATCAGGATGCGTTCCACCGCTAAATAATTTATTATATCAGCGTACCATGGTAGTTGGATAGTAGTGACAGCAAATAATTGCTCGTCGGGAAATGAGTCTTGTACAGGTATGTGGTCGGAGGGGGACTGGACTAGGAGTCTAGAGAGATGGTCGGCTACTGAGTTCTCAGTTCCTTTCTTGTTGTGGATCTCCAAATCAAATTCTTAGAGAAGCAGGATCCAACAAATCAGGCAAGGTTTTGTGTTTTTCTTTTATAGGAGTTGCCTAAGGGCGGCATGATCGGTGTAGATGATCACCTTGGAGCCCAGTAGGTATGACCGAAATTTGTCCAGCGCAAAAACTACTGCTAGCAGCACTTTTTTGGTGGTTGTATAGTTTAAGTGTGCATCGTTTAGAGTCTTGCTGGCATAGTAAATGGCATGGGGAACTTTGTTCTCTCGTTGTCCAAGTACAGCACCCACAGCATAATCAGAGGCTTCTTATAAGATTTCAAATGGGATTGTCCAATTTAGTGATCGCATGATTGGTGATGTTGATAGGGCATCTCTCAGTTTTTCAAAGGCACGCATACATTTATCATCAAAGTCAAATGTGGCCTCCTTAGTGAGAAGATTGCAAAGGGGCATAGCGATTTTAGAAAAATCTTTGATGAATCTTCTATAAAAACCGGCGTGACCTAAGAAAGAATGGATCTGTCGTACAGTTATCGGTGGTGGTAATTTAGATATAAGATCGGCTTTGCCTTTACCGACTTCTATTCCTCTCATGGAGACTCTGTGTCCCAACACGATCCCTTGCTGAACCATGAAGTGACTATTTTCCCAACTTTGTACCAAGTTTGTCTCTTGACAACGTTTAAGCACAAGGGTCAAATTAGCGAGAAATTCTTCAAATGAAAGACCAAACAGGGAGAAATCATCCATGAATACTTCAAGGAATTATTCTACCATTTTAAACAAGATGGCCATCATGCACCTTTGGAAGGTGGCCGGTTCATTGCATACCCCGAAAGGCATCCTATTATAGGCGAATGTACCAAAGGGCAGGTGAAGGTCGTCTTTTCTTGGTTTTCAGGGTAGGCGGGTACTTGGTTGTAGCCGGAATAGCCATCCAAGAAGCAGTAATAGTTATGCCCGGATAAACGTTCTAAGATTTGATCAATGAAGGGCATGGGAAAGTGGTCTTTCTCTGTCATGGAGTCTAGCTTGCGATAGTCGATACAGACTCGCCAACCAGTAGTTGTTCGCATAGGGATGGATTCTTCTTTGTCATTTGCTACTACAGTGAGCCCGAATATCTTTGGCACGAATTGCGTAGGGTTCACCCATTTGTTATCATAAATTGGGTAGATGATGCCTGCATTAAGCTGTTTCACTACCTATTATTCTACGGCTTCCTTCATGTTTGGATTTAATCGCCATTGCATTTCACATGTTGGCTTGGCATCCTCCTCGCACTGGATGCGATGCATGAAGATGAATGGATCAATCCCTTTTAAGTCACCCACTGACCATCCTATAGCTCCTCTATGGGCTTTGAGGACCTCACACAATTGCTCCTCCTGTAAAGGAGTTAAATTCAAGGTAATGATGACTGGTAGGTTACTATCGGAGCCTAATGTTGGCCAAAAGGCTTTTTCAATCAACCCTTGGTTTTGGATTTGATTATTCCCACCAATTGATTTGTTGGTACTTATGTTTTAGCTTTGTTTAAGTGAGTTATTGCAGGTTTTAATCCTTTTAATTAAGTTTATGCTTAATCCAAAAAGTCAAGATCAAAGAAGAAAAAAAGAAAAATTTCAATCCAAGGAAAATTACAGAGGTCAGTCGACCGAAGTGAGGGTCAGTCGACCGAAGTGGCTGGTTTGGCAGCAATGATAATTTTCGTCAAATTGAAGCACAAATTCGTCAAGAATCTACCGAGATGATTCTCTCTCCTCTGAGCACAAAAATTTTCGATAGAAGTGAATATTTTTCGACAATTTTGAAGATATTTTTCGACAAATATTGAGATTTTCGTCAGAAATTTTGGAGATCAAAAGAGGAAGAAGAAGGCTGCACAGGAGGTCAGTCGACCGAGGTCATAGGGTCGGTCGACCGAGGTTGAAGAATTTTCGACAATTCTTGGAATTTTTCGAAAGAAAGCG
>JAULLE010000017.1:1786188-1800251 GCA_035668155.1 Sarracenia purpurea
CATTTATAATATCATATATGCACCATTGTTGTCTATTTTTCCCTTCCTAAATCCATCTTTAACGAAGCATATTGATATAAAAGAGAGTAAAGAAAACGAAATGTTATTTAAGTTCAAAGTGTTAAACATAAATATGAGTTACAAAATATAAATAGAACAAAACCTAAAGCAATAATTAGTCGCAATAAGGACTAATCTACCCTTAAACTAATAAATCAATAATGCAACCAAAAAAATACATTTCCACACCCCCTTGAACTTATTATGCGAGTCTAGTGTGCAATGAGAGTTTTGTTAAGTAAAAATTGAAAACGAGTCGAAGAGTGAGTCTTGAAGGCAAGATGGAACATCGAGGAAATGAATGAAGGCAAGGTGCAACGACAAGGAGATGAAAGAGAGATTAATAGTACCAAGCTAAAAATACTGACGAATAAAGTGACAAATCAATCTCTATTTATTTTCTATAATCATGAAAGACACATTTATTAGCAATTAGGGTGGTCTCCTGTCATCAAATTAGAGACAAGTAGGAGAAGAGAGAGAAACATCTTAATTAGAGAGGAGCCAATGGAGCCAAACACTTTATGTGGTAGCATGAGCAGCCATGACTTCAATGGTAGAATGTGCAAGGATAGATTGTTTCTTAGGAAATGAGAGAGTCAATAAGAAAAACACAAAAAATAGTAATAAATTTGTGATCAGAGTCATTAGACACACCAATAGTCCACTCAATATTAACATTAGTTCGAAAAGTCAAAGATGAAAAAAAAGATAAGAGTAAGCTCTAAAAGATAGTACTAAGACCATAGTGCAAATGCGAAGCAAACCTCCCAATGAGTGGAGTGACTAGTAAAAATAAATTGACTCACCCCATGAACGCCATATGTAATATCAGAACAAGTCATAATAAGATATATTAAACATCTTCTTCTAGAAAGCCAAGCCACCAAGTCAATCTCTTGGAGGGCGAGGGGGCAAACGAGCTTTCGATAGATGATGGTAATCTTGCAAGTTCAAATCAGAAACTGATGGGTCAAATAATCATACTCCAAAAGCAAAAAAGAAACAATACTTGTGCTAAAATCTTGTCCCAATGTCTCATGCCAAATGTCATACCAACGTTTGGTGAAGGCAATCAGAGAGCTGCAAAGGAAATGAGACTAGTGAAGCACGAAAAAGAGTGAATCAAATGGTCTTCGAAGGTTAGAAACTAGATAACTTAACAAAAGACCAACAAAGATCGTCGGAGTTGATGGAGGTCTCGTGAAGATCGCCAGTGGTAGGAGATGGCCTGGTGAGCGATGTTGAGCACTTAGATGTTGGATTAAGTCATAATATGTCAACTCCCAATCACCTGCAATAGTCAATAGTGGTCTTTGAATCCACTTTAACTCTCCATTCTTGTTTTTGTAGGCAAAAGTTTTGGGGTTTGGCTTGTTTGGGCATGACTTGTTTATGCGTCTTCCATACGTATTGATGTATTGTCCTAAGAAATTGTCAATGGGTTTATTATCTGTCGAAATTCATGTTTGGGGTTAATTTTATTTGTACAATTATCTATCTACAATCACTCTTCTTACACATGCCTGAATTATCATATTTCTTTGAAGGGATTTCAATTCTTGTGGTCATTGTATGGGAAGTAGGGATTTTCGACGGTTGGGCAACTTCTTTTTTCGGGGTATTGGATTCTTGTTTAGGTATATGCACATCAATCCAAAGCAATAGAAGTCTGTATGAACCATTTGTTTTTGGTATTTTTGCTTCTATAATCTTCATTTTTGAAAGAAAAATTAAGTTTCTTATGAAGGGTTATCAGTTTCCTAACAAATATAAAGGTTCAAGAGAGTTTAGTTACTTCTATATCATTTTAGCAACCAGTATGGTCATATTATATACAGTCAGTTAGCTGTCAAAGTTGTAGCATTCATTATATTTTTCTTTCTTTTTTCCCTGAATATTGAAAATGCCCTTTATTAAGGAATAAGAAGAAGAAGATATTCTTTTATATAAACTGCAAAATTTGAATAATAATATGAAATATATTTTTACTTTTTTTGGAAGCCATGTTTTGCAAATTTCTCTTTAATTAGTCCACAATGAAGTTTATTGCAATTCAGTAATAGAAATTAGCTTGGTAACTGAAATCTCATTCTTTATTTTAAGGTTGTCTTTGATTACTGGTCTTTCGTGCTGCCCTTACCTTTTTGGTGTATAAAACTCCTTTTTTTTGTGGTTCACCATTTATTGGGTCAAAAGCTTCTATTTCAACACTATCCATGCCAACTACTGAACCTGTTGTCTCAGTTGACTGGCTCCATGCAAATCCCATCTTGATTGAAACATTGACCTTGTTGGTCATAGGACTCTATTTTTCTTCTTCTTCATCTTCTTGTTTTTATACAAAATACTAACTGGCATATCTTCTCTTCATTCCATTCCCAGGTAGAAGAGAACAAAGTAGAGAGTATAAAGAAGGATAAGGCTGCAACTGAGACGTTGCTGCAAGAAACAATAGAAAAGCACCATGCTGAGCTTGCAGCTCAAAAGGAATTCTATACAGATCCTTTGCATGCAGCTAAGGAAGCTGAAGCATTGGCAGAGGCACGGGCCAATAATGAAGCCAGAACTGAACTGGATAGTCGTCTAAGAGAAGCTAAGGAGCGTGAAACTATGCTAGTCCAGGCACTTGATGAATTAAGGCAAACTTTTAGTAGAAAGGAGCAGCAGGTTCATATTTCTATTTTGATATTTTCTACTCTACTGAGATTACAGGTTTCTTCACTGGACCTACCAAAAACTATTATTTGTTTTCTTAATCTTTTTTTTCTTTTGATACCATAGTTTGTTTTTAGAGAAGATATGCTACGCCGAGGCATTGAGGATCTTCAAAAACGATATCAAGTATGTTGAGTTTCATCTGGTTGGCATTAGCCATAAGTTCATTTTGCTTAAATTACTATTTTAGTAATTTTTGACATATTTTCATTTTACTTAATTTCTATTTGAGTCTACTTTGATCAGTAGTTTGCAAGATGAAGCAATATGGCTGTTATTTCGAATTCAGGCTAGTGAGCGCTGGTGTGAGGAGTTGGTAACACAAGTTCTTGAATCTACTAGGCCTCTTTTAAGGCAGATTGAAGCTATGCAGGTACATCTTTATATCACATATGCCCATTTATCCTTACGATTTTTATGCTGTAAACTGGTCCTCTTGTCTGTTTCATTGTTGTACACTTGCTCAATTCCTTTTTCTAATGGTAACAGGAGACAACTGCAAGAAGAGCGGAAGCTTGGGCAGCTGTTGAGAGATCCCTAAACTTGCGGCTTCAGGTTTTCTGGAAATGGTTGATAGATATGATCTTTGTTTTTTCGGCTTGTTGTTGTTGTTGTTGTCTAACATTTAAATCTGCAGGAAGCGGAGTCTAAGCTGCAGCTGTAGAAGAAAGAGGGCGATCTGTAAATGAACGGTTATCTCAAACCTTATCTTGAATAAATATCCTCGAAGCTCAGGTTATTCTCTTTATGTTGTTGTAATTGTTGCTATGGCATTGATTGATTCCCATCATAACCCTTAGCTTACATGATTGTGACGTTGCAGATTTCATGTCTTACAGCTGAGCAGACTCAGCTAAGTCAGTCCCTTGAAAAGGAGAGACAGAGAGCTGCAGAAAATAGGCAGGATTATCTTGCAGCAAAGGAGGAAGCTGACACTTTTGAAGGCCATGTCTCCCAGCTCGAAGAAGAAATTAGGGAGTTCAAGAGGAAACACAAGCAGGAGTTGCAAGAAGCTTTAACGCACCAGGAACTTTTGTAGCAGGTAGCACCTCTTCTTCCTATGTTTTTTTTTTTTTTTTCTCTCCACAATGTCTCTCAATCAGCATGATTCGTTTCATCAATGTGATTCTTGTGTTTCGTTGATGTGATATTTATGTTTCTTAGATTATCTTTATAGTATGAGTCATGTTTCACCAATGTGATTATTATGTTTCTTACAAGATCACTATCGAAATGAATTATGTTTCACATCGCCTTGCACAACCTAATCATTTAAGCCATGACAATACTAACAGTATGCATTGTATACTGCAATACTAACGAAATTTTGTACTTGATTGGCCACAATTAATATCTCATACCAATGTTTAAGCAATGGAAACTACTAGCAGTATGCAACTATTGATTGCTATTGATTTTCATTCTTCAGTTATGGATGAATATTACCTGCCCTTCCAAAGGAATCCTAGTCCTAGATTGCAGAGCATCTGTTTGCTGTTGCAGTCTCTAACCTTTTTTTTGGGTGGTCTCGGAAGCTTTTGCTTTTAGCTTGTACTTATATAGCCAAAAAGAAAGAAAAAAAACTAAAAAAGACTGGTTTTTTAAGAAGCTCCATTTTGATATTTTTTGGCTTTCACTTTTGAATAATCAGATTTTATGATAACTTCCACTGCAACAAACACCCACAGAGTAATATCGATAGCATTGACTCTCCATGCTGAGATCAGTTGGTTGGGAATATTGTCAACACTACATTCCAACTGTGCCTGCCATCATTTTGGATTCTTCATGACTCAGAAGTTCCTTTATTTTCTACAGAATGTGCATAAAAATAAGTAAAATTTTTCTTTTTGTTGTCTTTTTCTATCTTCTTTGCCATTCGAGAAATCCATTTTGGAGTAATTACTCTTGCCATCTTTTTGCTCATCCAAGGTTCTCTTGACTCCGGGAAGTATATATGGTTGATACGTGCAGTTCGCAAATGTAGATGTGGACATGTCCTTACTAGGTTTTGGGCGGCTGGCATGTCTTTGCTTATGTTGGAATGCAACCTTGTGGTTGTGGTTACATGCCATAAACAATCATATTTGTTGATCTTTTCGATTAATTTCAGTGATTTAGGCTTCTGAGCCACATCTAGAAAATCTATGTTACATGGACAAGGGAATGGGTATCAGGTGCGGATGGGTGTCAAGGTTGATCACATTCAACTCTTGAAGTTTAGGATACAAGGATATGTACTGATAAGTTGAACATTTATTAAAACATAATGTCATAACAATGCCTTCTCTTTTTTAACTACTGTTTGTAGACACCAACATTTATTAAAACATAATGTCCTAACAATGCCTTTTCTTTTTTAACTACTGTTTTTAGGCACTAGGTGCTTCTGAGGCATCCATCAGGAACTTGCCTCCCTCGACCATTGGTGATCCCAGTAGCTTGGATGCAATGGACCTCTTAGCTTCAAATAAGGGTATCCCCATGCAAGCTATTGTGGAGCAGGTTCGTGACGGAAGCACTCTTCGCGTTTACTAGCTTCCTAGTTTTCAGTTTGTCCAAGTGTTTGTTGCTGGAATTTAGGTGGACACTCAAACCTCATATTTATTTCCTTTTCAAAGGTTTTAATAAGTTTTACATGCATGTATTGTTACTCTTATTTTATAGTACCAGTTTGGTTCTTTTGTTGTCATTATTCTTTCATTTTGAATTCAGGCACCATCAATGGGAAGAAGGGCAGCATCGGAAGTTTTTTTTTCCAAAAATCTTTATATTTTCAAAATCATTCATTTAGGCCATGTTTTTTTGTTTTGTTTTGTGGGAATTGAATGGCCCTATTACATTTTATACATCATTCCAAGGTGAAAAGATTGTAATGGAACCTATATTTTAAACGATTGTAAAATGGTTTCGTAGTTTTATAAAATCTATGATAATATGTCTGCACCCACAACTTTATTTGATGTGTCTGAGCTAGTCTCCTCACCTGCACCATGTGACGCATATCAAATACTTGTTTATCCATAGTTCCTAGATCAAGCCCTGGCATCACTGTGTCTGATTCAAATAAGTGTTGTGCTGAGATTAACTCGCCATATTCTTTAGCTTATTGCTTGTTGAATAACATTTATTTTACGTTTTCCTATTGATGTAAATGTTCCCGCATTCTTTTCTCACCCTATATTAACAAATCCACCTTTGTCATTTTCTTTTTCTTTGTTATGCAGGGTTTAGCTAAATATGTTGAGTGGAGTGCAACCTTGATGGAGGAGGATGCAAAGCGGTGCCTGAAGTCTACAGAACTTGAGGCAAATAAGACCCGGTTGAGGATTTGTACAAACTATGTTCCTCCTCCTACAAATTCTAAGGCAATTCATGATTAGAATTTCATAGGAAAGGTTGGTTATTATGATGCTTATAGACAAGGTTGTTGCTTATGATGCTGATACTGAGTATGCCTAAGGCCAGGGGTATTTAAGCTATAATGTTTTACTCTAAGGCCTATAGTTTACTGATAGTTGGAAGTGATTGTTATCCGAGACTTTAGAGCCTGAATTACATTGTTGGGTGATATCTTCTGGGCACCTATTCCCTACTCATATAGAACCCACACACGGAAGATGTATAACAGCTACCACTGCCACAAAACTGAGCTCTTGTGGGGATTCTTTGCTGATGTTTTTTATGTTTTCCCTCTTATGTGACATGTTTCGCTTTCTTTTACGGATTTGGTTAAGATACCTAATGCCAAGTTGTTATTTGAGCAATGCTGGTTTTGATCTTAGACCGAAAACAGGTTGCTGTTTGGATGAGAGTCTTGCTGAGTTTCTGCAGTCGAGTGCTTCAGCTTATGGATTGGCCTTTTAGCTTTAAAGATATTTCCTTTCCTCATTGCTGCCATGCTTCTCACTGCTGCTATACCTATGCTTTCCATTGCTGTTATGACATGACCTTCTCATAGCTGCTAAGCTAAGTGAGGATGTTTCTTGCTGTTATGCCATGTGATGAAGTTAAACCAAATGATATGCCATATGCTGATTCACCTGGTGCTATGCCCATGGCTAGCATGCCTAAAGATGCTATGCCAGTTTTGCAAGATGGAATGTTGATAAGCCCAATGCTTGTGCAATATGTTCCAATGATGGACCACTGTTTGCTTTACTAGCTTCTTATATTGGCCAGGCCTAAATTTGCTCTGATATGGTTTCTAGCTGTGAGGTGGATCGCCAAGTGTAGTGGATATGGAATTCGCTATGGGATATTGCTATGCCAAAGGACGAAGCTAAGTACTCTTGTTTCACTCTCGGGGTCTGGTATTTTTTCTATACTTAGTTTTTGGCCCAAAATCAGAAAAAAGGCATATAATGCTCGAAGAAGAAAACTTGGTCAACCGGAGCTTGAACCAATTGAAGTACGTAGTAATTTATGCAACTTTAAAGCTTCATCTTGTTATTGCTTGGTCAGACTCTATATTCTATCATGTGTATCTCTTTCATTTGGGAACAAAGCTTATGTAATTATATTTTAATTATGGTACTATAAGAAATTTATTAGAACATGTTATCTCTTTTTGTACTGTCAGAAGTTGATTATGTCCCTTTTAATTAACTTGTAAGTTTTATTATGATTATGGAAATAAAAATTTCTTCACATTTCAAATTTTGCGTGTTCAAATTTCAAATTTTTTTTTACAAATGATAATTTTGAAGTATATTTTTTATCTTAATGTGGTTGTATTGTGTATTACCATCTAATTATGCAGGTAGTATAAGCATACAAAAAATATTTTTATATAATATTATTTTCTTAAAATAATTATATTTTTAATCTCGGTTAATACCGAGTTTAAATGTACCATCTTCCAAAAAGATCATGATTGTTGATCGAGATCTATTATATAAGATCTCGATTTAAGATTAAAGAAATTCAATCTCAGTTTTAGAGCACTTTTGGTCTTGGTTTTTGACTGAGATAAAAAATAACTCATTTTCAGTCTCAGTTCCAAAGGTCTCGGTTTTTAACTAAGACTTTTTGTGATTTTTGTAGTAGCGATCTTACCCTTTAAACATGATTTACAGACTAGAAGTGCCTTCACTTTCAATGAATGTAAAGGTCCATCTTCTACTAGTCTTTGTATCCTTCTTATATTAACATGACATAGACGAAGTTGCCAAAGAAATGTTTGGTTCAAGGAAGAATATTTTCTTTTTAATGGTAAAACACGTAAATTATTCGCCTCATTCTTATTAATAGTAGAAATAACCGGATGTAAAATATAAATAACATTATCCAATGTACCCTTACAAAAAAAACTATTTTCCAACCATAACATTACAAGAATGCTTATTAAAGTTAACAGAATATCCATCAATCCCCAAACAGGAAATCAAAACTAAGTTTCGTCTGATTTGAAGTACATATAAAATGTTCATTAATATAAAACACCTATTTCTACCAAAATCAAGAACCACGTCTCGCACTGCAATAGCAGACACTTGGGAGTCGTTCCCCATAGGAAGGTAGACCTCGCCATTTCTAAGTTTTCTGGTTACCTGGAACCCCTATAACGAATTGTAGACATGATTAGTGTCTCCTGTATCAACCCACTAGGTTTCCGTAGATACAACCACTAAACATGATTCAACAACTAAAGAAAAAGTGATACCTACAGATTACTTGTTCTTACAGTCAGGATAGTCCCTCTTCAAATGCCCCGGCTTCTGAAAATATAAGCACTTACTCTTAAGCACATTTACCTTTGCCTTGGTAACTGATGGCTTCGATATTACCAACCTTTTGTGCATTTTTCTGTTGCTACCATTTCTTCTATTCTTACCAGATTTTGGCTTAGAAGATGAAGCCTTTTCAGCAACAAATGCATGGGTTGACTTAGGGATAACACCTTCCACTGCCTACAGTTCTTTCAGTAATTCCGATAAAGTAAAATCAGGTTTTTTCATTGTATAATTCAGTCGAAATAGTTGAAATGAATCAGGTAGTGATTGGAGCATGATATAAATTTGAGATTCCGCATCGATTTCGGCTCCAAGGACCTCTAAATCATTAAGAAGATCGATAATCTTCAAAACGTAGTCCCTTATAGGTATACCCTCCGCCATTGTTGTGTTCATGAGAGCCCTCATGGCAACCTTTCTTATTTCCCGACCTTGATCACCAAACATTTCTGTAAGGTTAATTGTGATCACAGCTGCAGATGTCATGGTCTAATACTGGCTTTGCAGAACATCTGACGTAGATGCCAAGATGTAGCAACTAGGCATTCAATCTGCTTTCTTCCACTTCTCATAGTCCTGGATCTCTTGTTCAATTGATCCACTATGAGGAGCAACAGGAATGAGGTCATACAACACAAACTTATAGTCATCAGAATTTAGGACTATGTCGAGGTTCCATTTTCAAGTGATAAAGTTTAGTCTAGTTAGTTTGTGTTCCTTGAGTATTGCCGCAAGTGGGTTGAATGATCCCATTATTAAATCTTGAGAAACAAAAGAAAATATTTTAGTTCCTTGAAAATTTAGAGTTCCTCAACCTTTTAATTTAAAAAGAATAATGGGTAGTCTGAATCCTTTGTGATTATACAGGTCATGATAGTGTGGACGTTTACTAACCAATCCACGTCTGGACAGACATGCTAGTCTATCAATTTACTATTGGAACCAAATATCATAATAAAAGCCACAGGTCAAGTGTCACATCAATTGATAGGCCACGATAGTGTGGACGTTTAACAATCAATGAATAAAGAACTTCAAGGTTTTTATTCCTTGATATAGGACATTCCAAGTAAATTAAACAGCCAATAAATCTGGTCTCCACAAATAAAAACAGTTACTCCGATAGGCAGGATATTTTTATCCACGGGTTAAGTGTATAACCATCACCCTCAATTCGAAAAGTCCTTGTCAAAACCCTGAGCCTGGTGTGAGAGAACCTTACTTTGCACATTTTTGAAATTAACACATTTCAGAGATTCATGCCGGAAATACCATGAGTATAATCCTTCCAATGGGGAGATCGGTCAAGCCAGTAAATAAGTTACAATCACATCTCCAACGAACGTGTGATGGAGACCATAGGATTTATCTGTGACTAATCCTTTCTCACATTTAATATTTTAAAAATCGAGTGTTTTTCCTTTTGTTTATTTTAAACCATTAAATAAATTTTAATTTTTTGATTAAAAATAAATCCGGTTTTTAATGAATTAAAATATTCCATGTTTAGTTTTATTAAAATAAACAAAAACTTTTCCTTACTTAATTTCGCGAAAGAAATTATTACCCGAGTTTTATAAAAATTTTCCTAATTAATATTCTATCTAACACAAAAATTAAATAAATTAATTATTTATCTATTTTTTCGTTTAAAAAATTACTTGGATAATTTATTTAATAAAGTCATTTTCCTAATATACCATTGATTAAATAAACCATGCATAACAGAAAAAATAAATAAAATAAAACTCATCCACGTAATTAAATAAACAGATAAATGAATAATTAAATAAACGACTAAATTAATTAAAATAAAGTCATTATGATCCGATACGTCCATTTAATCTTTTAATCTGACGGCTCCAGATTAAAGAATAAACGGTTACGATTTTGGAATCCTAATGGAGCCGTTAGGGGCCCGACCCTATTCCTCAACCTTCGGACTACCATCACGACCTCGGACCTCCGTTGGAACGCTGAAAATAAGCCCCAAACGGGGCCTTAACCCGATGCCCCTGCTGGTGCCGAAATTGGTAACTTTGCGTTGCTGCTGTTTGAGCCTCCATTTGGCCACCTTACCGCTACTGTCGAACCACCAAAAAATTACCAATTGAAGAACATTGTGACCCCTCGAATTCAGCAGAAAATGGTGCCAAAAATCAATGTTGAAAGCCCCAGAAAAAATCTCCAAAGTCGCACCATTACTATAGCGTCGCTATTGTGCCACCTCAACTTCGAGCTCCGTTTTCAGGAACCACTATCGAAGGACCATCGAACCACCTTAATCTCAGCGAAAAGATCACGTCAAGAAATGTTGTCGAAAGCTCCAAAAATAAACCCCGAACTGCTGCCCCTGCTGGCCTTCACTCCTTCCTTCTTTTTGTTTGTTTTTTTTATCTTCGATCTCCGGTGTTTCGATTACAAAGATGATCCAAAAAAATATGAATGAAATAGATTACATCATAAAATCTATGCCCTACCTCGAAGGTGTACAATCAATCTAATCTCGAATCGAAACGTCAAAATAAAAGGGTGAATAAATGAATATAATCATAGCCATTCATCCATACATAAAAATACCAGGATCATAACGACTTATAGCTACAAAAAAAAAATGTTAGAACATGTTTTTTTTCATGAAAAAACACAACCGGATTCTGATACCATTGTTAGAGCCGCGCAGCAGAAGAATCAAAAAGGTTTTTGACGACGCAATCATAAAACGTCATTTTGTGCTTTTCATGAAAATTGATTTAATATGCTGATATTAAATAAAATAATATCTCTAAGAAAATTATCGAAAAGTTTCTTCATTGCTGGAAATCAATGGAGACAGCCCAACGACCTTCTCGTGGATATCCCGATTCACGCAACGATCTGGGCGAGTGGGCATCGAACCAAATCTTCATAGGATTTCACCGTTGGTTTCTCACACACTTTGTCTCTAAAAAATACAGAAAAAATATTATAGAGAGAGAAAGGGGTGGCGGTAAGGTGAGAGAGATGAGAGAGAATTTCAAGACAAGATTAATGTATATCACATTGCTAATTCTCCTCTCCTAAATATATCAAGTTCACTTAATTTTTGAAGTAAAATAAGAAAACTTATCTTTTCCAAAAATTAAACTCCCACACCGTCTACCTAGGGCCAGCCACTAGGGAGAGAATCCCTAGTGTGCCATTTTTTCAATTACGCCCCTAATTATTTAATTTAACTACCGAATGTCCCCGGTGGCAAAATCGACATTCAAATTAAATTAAATAATTACCAAAACCAACAAGAAATGTATCAATGCGTATAATGGGATACGTGAGGGATCACGAGGAAGTATAGGTCTCGGGCTAATCGTAAGAAAAATCTGGATATCCCTAACTCAATCCCGAGTTAAATCTTTTCCCGCACGAATCATTACTTATTCCACTAAATTATGTCTCGAACTCCTGGCTCTTACTCGAATTATGTCTCGAGTTTCCAATTATCACTTGCAATGAGGCCTTCCCATATTTAAGATATGGATTCCCGATAATTAAATTAGGTTCCTGATAACCCGGTTTAATTATCCTCATGTCCTTGCAACCGCGCTGCTTAAGCTTTTAAACATGTTGGATCAAATGATCCACTCACGAGATTTTGGCATAATCAAACCTATAAACCAAGCACACGAGGGTGAACTCATCAACATATATCAAATGTGGTTTCCGTCAGCTGACTATCAACCATCGAACAAATAACGACAGTACCCAACTCATCGATATTGTTGATCTCATGGTGAAAATTTCAACAATTGTTGACTCAAAGTACTGCGCATTAGATGAACATGATCAATCAATCCCTATAGGATTAAGAATTCATGCAATACATGATAATACATGATGTGGATCAATTTACATAGTCATTATAGAATTGATTATCCTATTGATCCCACTCAATACACTCCAAGTGTACTAACACATCGAGCTCGAACATCGATTTCCTAAGCCTAAATTCGACCCATTCGACCAAGCCAAGACCAGCTACTATAACGATGTGCTACAATCGTACCAATTGATTGTCTAGGTCCATTGCGATTGTGAGCCTGCCTATATATTCTTTTAGAACCTTTAACCTAATCTTTCGTGCTTCATGCACCAAATCAAATACTAGATAGAATATACGGACAATGCATTTATTCATCATAAATATAACAGATAAATATAAAATCACAAATGCAAATAAATCTTGAATGTTTCTTATTAATATTCCAAGGATCAAGAATAAAATATATCAAGCATGGCTTTTAGTATATAATCCTAACAGCATCAAGATGTACCACGATCTTCGTAGACAGTTTTGGTGGAGGAGTATGAGAACAGATATTGTGGTGTTCGTGTGTGGGTGGTAGTCAACAGACTGACTAAGTCCGTGTCCTTTTTGCCGATTCACCTTGACTTACTCGATGGATACATTGAGACGCTTATTCCTCGGAGAGATAGTTCGCTTGCACGGGGTACCCATTTCTATCTTGTCAGACCAGGACCCACATTTTACTTTGCATTTTTGGAGGGGCCTACAGTTGGTTTTGGGTACCAACCTTCTATTAATCACAACCTTTCATCGTCAGACTGACGATCAGTCTGAGCGCACGATTCAGATCTTGGAGGACATGTTGAGAGTGTTTATGTTAGATTTTCATAGATCTTTGGAGGATCACTATGTTGGAGTCATGCAGCAAAAAAAAAAGACGACAAGAACGTCGATATGCGTTTCATGAAAAATGTTATTATATGTGTTGAAAATAAATATTTACACCTATAAAAACATGTTGAAATAAATTTCTTGTTACAGAAAATGAGTCCGCGACGATCGCCTGATCTTCTCACGTATTCCCAGACGCACTCCACGAGCACGATGACTGGGCTCTGTTCCTATTCGTGATGTTTTCTCACCCTTGGTTTCTCTCAATTCACACACTCAATATTTTTCAAAAAAATCCAGCCAATGTGTGCCAAAGAGAAAGAGGGAGAAGGGGCAGGGCAGGGGGGTGGCATAGTAATGGAGAGAAGAAGAGGGGAAGTTCTCTAAAAAAAAAACTCCTAGCGTCCTTATATCTTGATCCCTTCCATATTCTCATATATCAATATATGTGATAAGATATCAAAATTAAATCAAAATTCCCTTCATTATGGCCGGCCACCTAGGGTTAAACCCTAGGTGTGCCAATTTCCAAAATTGCCCTCCAATAATTTATTTTAATCCCCGATTGTCCTCGGTGGTAAAATCGATCATCTAATTAAAATAAACTATCTCGAAACCAATGAGAAATATTACTGTGCATAGAATGGGCTATGTGAGGGATCACGAGAAAGTATAGAACTCAGGCTAACCGTACAAAAATCCGGACATCCCTAACTCCATCCCCCGAGTTAGATTCTTTCCTGCGCGAATCAAAACTTATTCCACTAAAGGCCTTGAGTGCACTCCCGACCCTATCTCGAATTATGTCTAGAGTTTTCAATTAACAATTACCCGAGGTCTCCCCACATTTGAGATATGGATTCTTGATAATTAAA
>JAULLE010000018.1:1005852-1016283 GCA_035668155.1 Sarracenia purpurea
GGTGGTCGTGGTTACGGGTGTGATAGTGGGTGTGACACTAGAGTATGTCACAATTGTAGAGCTATTGGTCATATTCAGAGAAACTGCAGAAAGTTAAAATGTGGATTAACTGTAGGATCTAGATCTTCATATGCTGCCAATGCTGCCATTGACTCGGTATCGGTCCATCAACCAGAAAAGAAAGTGGTGGAGATGGATGACAAATGAGGAATATGCACGCTACACTCAGTATCAGCTGGCAGATCAACGACCACAACCCACATCCACATTTGGTCATACAGGTAACCGTGTAGCGTTTGCTGCCACTTCTGCTCCCACCTGGGTCATCAACTCTAGTGTGTCCAATCACATGACTGGTACTGCAGTTATTTTATCTTCTTATCAACCCTATGGTAACTCCACTTCTGTCACTGTGGCTAATGGATCATCTCTTATGATTAAGGGTCGTGATTCGGTAAATCCTACACCTTTGCTTCCTCTAACTTCAGTTTTTTACATCTCGAGTTCAGCTTTCAATTTAATGTCTATTAACAATATTACTCAGAATTTGCAATGCTCGGTCTCATTTTATCTTGATTATTGTGTGTTTAAGGATCTTGCGAACGAGCAAGACTATTGGAAGGGGTCACGTGGAAGAAGGAATCTACATCTTGGATGAGGTCCCTGGTCCTGTAGCTTGCTCCAGCATGTCTACGTCTTATTTTGATGTTTATTGCCATCTTGGTTGTTAGCCTAAAAGCTCTTCAATCAAGCTCTACCTTGATTTTGACGTAACAACAAATTGATTTGTTTTTGTTGCTAATATCTTAGTTGTATTTGAGATAATTTTCAGGATTTAATACTCTTTATTCATGCTCAAATTTTCAACAAAAAGATCAAGGGAATATGTTTTTCAAGAAGAAAATTAAAAGATAAGAAATTGCTTCTGAACCCTTTTTCCTTAGAATCGAATCATTTTGCTTCAGCCAAAATTCCCAGATTCGAATCAAATTTTATGATGCGAGTCATATATCTGTTTTTGCAAAAAGGATTCAATCCCTTTTTCTTTTGACTCGAATCCCATACCGTGCTTCTCAAGCCTTTGTTCGCACCTAAGAGCCTTCTTGATTCGAACCCATGAAAAGTGACTCGAATCACTTTCCAATTTTTGAGAAACTGATTCGAATCCTAAATATGTGATTCGAACCCTTGCCCTTTGTATCATATCCTTTTTCTCCTATTTCCTACCTTTTGATTCGAATCTTAGAAATACGATTGGAATCACTTCTCTGTTTTTGCAAAAGTGATTCGAACCCCATAAATATGATTCGAACCCTTTGCTTTATTTTCAAACGATACTCAAACCTATTGATAATGGGTAAGCTTAGATGGGCTTTATATACTGTGTGGGCTTTCTTTTATTTTTGTTTTTACTGGATTGGGCCTTTGTTGTATATGTTGGGCCATAGCTTCCGTTTGTGCTTTGTTATGTTTTCTGTTTGGGCTTTGGCTAATATAGCCGTGTACTAGTTGTAATGCTTAGTTAATGAGAATCATTTTGTATTCTTTCTTTCTCTCTCTAACTTTCTCTTCTCAAGAACGATCCATGAGATCAACCACTGATTTCTGTTGAATGATCTAAACCTAAACTTCTTCATGGTATCAGAGCGATGAATCTCACGCGAGACTTTCATCGATCCATGGTTAGGGCATATCTGTCTCAAATCTGGTATTTTTTTTCTTTTGATTTTTCTTGTTAAACCTCTCAGATCTGTGACGATCTTTAGTTTTCTCTTCATTTTTTGGTTGATCTCTCTGATTCTTGTTGATTCCTCTCAATAATCTGCACTGATTGTTCGTTTTTTCGTTGCGTCGATGTTCTTCGCATGAGTCGTTCTTCATCGCGACTTTTCCCAGATCTACACTTGATTCTTCATCTTTTACTCAGATCTGAGTGTTTTTTGGTTGAGAATCCTATCGATAATGATGATTCATCTATCTGAATCGTGTTCTGTGGCTTCGGATTCACCGATCTATGGTCTAGGGTTTTCTTTGTGACTTCGGGCTTCACATGAAGGTTTCGGATCCTGTTTGAAGATTTCGGATCTTTAGTTGAAGATTTCAGCCTCCGGGTTGAAGCTTTCGAACTCCGGGTTGAAGATTTCGGATCCCGGACCAAACTCTTTGGGTCTTTCGGTTCAGCCCAGTTCTGGTTCAGTCCAGTTCTGGTTCGGTTCAGACCCCGGTTCAGCTCAGCTCCGGCTCGGCTCAACTCCGGCTCGGCTCAGTTCCGGCTCGGCTCAGCTCCGGTTCGGCTCAGCTTCGGCTTGGCTCATTTTTGGCTCGGCTCAGGTCCCGGTTCAGGTTCTTCTGCTCCTTTTCTAGTTAATTTCTGGTGTTACAATGGCTTCTTCTTCTTCTATGACGATGACGATTCCTCCTAATCTGAGTCTCCTCATCAACAATCTCTCATCTTTTGTTACTGTTAAATTGGATTCCACCAATTATGTGGTTTGGAAAAATCAGATGCAAAACATACTGCAAGCCACTGACTTACTGGGGTATGCTGATGGCTCCATTATTTGTCCGCCGATGAAGATTCTGGATAACTCCAACAAGGAGATTGATAATCCTGAGGCGACCAATTGGAAAAAGCTGGACTCTCATCTCTTAAGCTGTATTACAGCGACTCTCTCCCCATCCATTTACACTACCATTTTGTCCTGCAAAACCAGTCATGAGGTATGGACCCTTTTGAGCAAAAAGTTTACTTCACTTTCTCGTTCTCATGTTCAACATTTGAGAAATAAACTGAATCATGTTTCTAAGAAATCTCAGTCCATGGACCAGTATTTGTTTGAAATCAAAGAAATTATAGATAACCTTGCCCTAGCCTCTGCCCCTGTGGACAATGAAGATTTAGTTCTGATTGTTTTAAATGGGTTACCTGAAGAGTACAATGCTTTTAAAACCTACATTCGAGCCACAGCTAGGGCCTATATCCATAGAAGAGTTTTCTGCCCTTCTTGTATCTGAGTCCATTCATATTGAGAAGCAAGTTTCTTCTCTGCCAACTCCTGAGCCTAACATGGCCTTTGTGACCACTTTTCACAATTCCTCTGGTACTCATCAAGGATATACCAGGGGTGGTCGAGGGAGGTCAAATTTTCGTGGGTCTAGAGGTAGGACCTCTACCCCTAAATTTTCTAAACGAGGTGGTCGACAAAATTGGACAGCCCCTACTGGTTCACAGCAGCCATCTTTACTTGGCCCTGGTCCACCTCAATCTTCTGTCTGTCAGATTTGTGGTAAGCTCAACCATACTGCATTTGATTGTTGGCATCGCATGGATGCCAATTTTCGCCCACAGTCCACCTCTTCTGGGTCTCAACCCAAAGCTTGGGCAGCCATGTCTTCTCCTCATCAGTCACAACCATGGTATCTTGACTCTGCAGCTACTGAACATATGACAAATGATATGAGCAATCTACATCTGTGCCAACCCTATCATGGCTCCAATCAGGTATTAGTTGGTGACGGTTCTTCTCTGCCTATTCAGAATACAGGTACTGGATTCCTGTCTACCCCCAATACTTCCTTTAAACTTCTTAATATGCTTCATGTCCCGTCTTTGTCTTCCAACTTAATTTCTGTTCAAAAATTCACTCGTGATAACAACTGTGTTGTTATCTTTGATGCTGGATCCTTTTTTGTTCAGGACAAAATTACGAAACAAATTCTTTTTAAAGGATCCAGTGCAAGAGGCTTGTACCATTTTCCATCTTCGGCTTCCTCTGCCTCTTCTTCAGTGTTGGCACCTCCTGTTTCTTTCTCTGCTGTGACTGCTTCTTCAGCAGCCAATCTGTGGCACTCTCGGCTGGGGCATCCTTCCATTGATAAGATGCTTCAACTATCTAGACTTTTTCAGATTCCTATTAATAAAAGTTTGCACTGTAATCACTGTGCACTTGCAAAAAGTCATAGGCTGCCTTTTCCCCTTTCACATACTGTATCAAATAAACCTGGCTCACTAATTCATAGTGATGTCTGGGGCCCATTCACTGCTTCTGGAGCGCAGTGTAAATACTATCTCCTCTTTGTTGATGACTTTAGTAAATTTGCTTGGTTGTTTCCTCTGGAGTATAAATCTGAAGTGTATGCTAAATTTGTTCAATTTGTAGCATTTTTTGAGAACCAATTTCACACCACTGTGCAAACACTTCGTACTGATTGTGGCACTGAGTACTTAAACAAGTCTTTCACTTCTTTCTTGACTTCAAAGGGTATTGTTCATCAATATAGCTGCCCCTATACTCCAAATCAAAATGGTGTTGCTGAACGCAAACACCGACATATTGTTGAAACAGCTATCACCTTACTACATCAATCTAGTGTTCCTCTTCGGTTTTGGTTTGAAGCTATTGCTACTGCTGTTTATTTAATTAATAGACTGCCTTCTTCCTCTCTTGATCATATCTCTCCTTATCAAGTGTTGTATAATTCTCTACCCGATTACAATTTTTTCAAAGTGTTTGGCTGTCAATGCTTTCCATGGCTTCGGCCCTATACCTCTCATAAATTGGCTCCTAGATCGAAGCCCTGTGTTTTTATTGGCTATCACACATCTGCCAAAGGCTATAGATGTTTGGACCCTATCACAGGCAAAATTTATTTGTCAAGACATGTTGTATTCCATGAAACTACTTTTCCTTTTTCCAATCCTTCCTCTGCCCCTGTTTCTCTCCACAATTTTTTCTGGGCATCCTCTCCTAAGGGCAATTCAGCCCCTGTCTCTCAGTCTGCACCCGTTTCTCAGCCTACAGCCCCTAATGTTGCCAATTTCCCCTCCAGTTCTGAAATTCCTGCACCTATTTCTGCTGCTTCTGACTCAGCTACTCCTGCTTCAGTTCCTCCTACTGACCTTTCAGGTTCGGTCCCTGTAAATGCTGCTTCTGGCACTGCTGCATCTTCAAGTTCAGCTGCATCTTCTTCTCCATTGCCTCTTTACTTAGCCTCTACTCCTGGTCTTCCCTCTAATACTATTCCTATTGATGGTATCTCTATACATTTGCCTCCTCTTCCTCAGACTTCTATTAATTCTCATCCTATGCTCACACGTTCTAAAACTAAGTCATTACCTCCTTCCACTTCAACTGCTCTTATTTCCTATGATTCGGCTTCTCTTGATACCTGTGAACCTTCTACTCACAAAGCTGCTCTTACCAATCCTAATTGGTATAAAGCCATGCAAGATGAATATACTGCATTGATTAAGAATCAAACCTGGCAACTTGTGCCTCCTCCCTCTCATAAATCCCCTATTGGCTGTAAGTGGGTTTTCAAACTTAAAAAGAACAGTGACGGTTCTATAGCTCGCTATAAAGCTCGCCTTGTGGCTAAAGGCTACCTTCAAGAACATGGTGTTGATTTCCATGAAACCTTTAGCCCTGTTGCCAAGCAACCTACCATTCGGATTGTTCTTTCCTTGGCTCTCCATTTTAATTGGGATATTAAACAACTGGATATCTCTAATGCCTTTTTACATGGGATCTTGGAGGATGAGGTTTATATGACTCAACCTCCGTCATTTGTTGATTCAACTTATCCTCATCATGTTTGCAAGTTGAATAAGGCCATTTATGGCTTGAAACAGGCTCCAAGGGCTTGGTACTCTACTTTTTCCAATTTCCTACATCAACACGGTTTCAAGAACAGCCACAATGACAATTCCCTTTTTGTCTATAAATCTGCAACTGTTATTACCATTCTCCTTGTCTATGTTGATGATATTCTTCTCACCGGTAATAACTCATCTCACATTAACTCCTTAGTTGCTCATATGCATTCCACTTTTGCTATGAAGGAACTTGGGGATGTCTCCTATTTTCTTGGAGTTTCTGTTAGTTCAGTCCCGCAAGGCTATTTCCTTAGTCAACAAAAATATGCTAAGGATCTTATCTTTAAAGCCGGGCTGGCATCTTGTAAACCAGCCCTATCTCCTCAGGCTATCAAATCCAAACCCACTCCACTTGATTCCTCCCCTTTTTCTGATCCTACTTTTTATAGAAGTATTGTTGGGGGTTTACAGTACCTAACTATAACCCGTCCAGAACTGTCGGTTAGTGTGAATCAAGTCTGCCAACATATGCAATCTCCCACAAATGCTGATTTTATGGCTGTTAAACGCATTCTTCGGTATGTACAAGGCACCATTGGTCATGGTTTACTGTTTCAGCCTAGTCATTTTGCTCTCACTGCTTTCTGTGATTCGGATTGGGCGGGGGATGCTTTGGATCGGAAATCGACTACTGGTTATTGTGTATATTTGGGTGACAATTTAATTTCTTGGTCTGCTAAAAAACAAGCAGTGGTTTCTCGTTCTTCTGCTGAATCTGAGTATAGGGCTCTTGCCCAAACTGCGGCTGAACTATCTTGGTTGAAAATGTTGCTGGCTGATTTGCATTTATCTCCCTCGGTGCCTACTATATTTTGTGACAACAGTTCTGCTCTTGCCCTTGCAAGCAATCCAGTTTTTCATGCCCGGTCCAAGCACATCGAGGTAGATTGTCATTTTATCCGAAATAAAGTTTTAGCAAAGGAATTGAATCTCAGGTATGTTCCGACTCAACACCAGATTGCCGATATTTTTACAAAAATCCCTTCCTGTTGCTCGGTTTCAGTTTCTCACAAACAAGCTCAAGGTTTGCACAGCACCTCTTAGCTTGAGGGGGGCTGATAATAAGTAAGCCCAATGGGCTGTTAAGTAATATTTTGTAATTGGGCCTTTTGTTGTTGTGGGCCGTGTATTTGTTTGTTAAGTTTCTGTTTGTTTGTTACGTTTGGTTGTGGCCCAAGTCTCTATAGAGACGATGGGGGTTGTAAGTGCTTAACATGAGATTCATTTGTATATTTTCCTTCTCTCTCTAAACTTCTCTCTTCTGTAATGGTTCATGAGGTCTTTTGCTGGTTTCTGTTATATGATCTGGTTTTAATCTTCTTCAAATATTCATCATATATTTTTAATAAATATATAGTAGTTGATATAGTAGTTGATAGTAGGTCTATGCAGTTGCGGTATTTTTGTTTACTCTTGTATATCTGACATATGCACTTTAAGCTGCTTCTGCTTCCTTTTGATGATATGACATGATATATTCAGAATTTAAGTTTTATATCTGTCTCTATTGCATGCATGCTATCATTTATTGGTATTACACTATTCAGATTATACATGCTATGCCATACTTATATTAAATTATACCACATATTTACTTTACGCTCTTTTTGAGTTTACTGTGCAGTTTCACTAAGGTATCACAAAAGCTATACAGTGCATTGAAGATTGTCGAGTCTATGTCAGTTTATGGATCTCCTGTATCAATTCATTCCACATTTCTTAGAATTATTAGGATGCATGCATGTGTGTTTTAGTGTCATGCCTAGTTTAATTTTAGCCTTAAGGAAAAATCAGGCATTAGCGCTCATAGAGAGCCCGAGCGCCTACAAGCGCTTGCAAGGCCTCGAGCGCTCTGTGAGCACTTGAAACTTTTGCTCAATTTTCTTTTCTAGAGTATTGGGGGTTAAGGGTGATCGGAAGGCGTCTGCAATGCGCTCGGACTCCCACATCTTCCTCTCTCTTCTTCTCATTGGCACCGATTCAAAACCTAGAGAAAAATTAAATGTCCTCGGGTGCCTTGCGAGTGCCTGAGCACACCTGTAAGGCACTCACAGAGTGCTCGGGCGCCCTCTCACAATTTTGATCCTCTAATGAAATTTCATCCCCTTTTTGTATATAAGAGATAAGGTTCCGTGGCTACAGTTTGTAACTTGAGCATTTATCAGATTAGGAGGCTCCCACTTATCTCTAGAACCTTTACATTCAAGCCTACATTAATGCTCCATTTTGTAGCAATCTAAGGTAATAACTCAAGGGTAGTTATTGCTTTTATTTAGGTTATGTGCTTCTTAAAAATCGTATCATTGTATCCACTACACTTACTCCTCACATACTTGGTCGAGTTGACTCGGATCTGTTCGTAGACAAAAATCGGGATGCACTCTTATGGTAGCTACAGGATCAAAGACAATGCGCCGAGAGCTTCATCAAGAAACGGAGTTAAGTTTCCATTGGAATTTGGTTGTGAGTCTTCTCTCCTTATATTTCTTGATACATCATTGATTCGTAGTAAATTTTGTTGTGTTGTTGCCGTGATTTTCATCCCGGGATATATCCTGGGTTTTCACGTATATCATTTTTTTTCATTGATGTTGATATTTTTATTTTGTGGTTTTTTAGTATTGCCTTATCATACAAATAATTTTGATTAGATAGAAAAATTAAATTTTCAATTAGTCATTTAATTTTTAATTTACCGGTATTTAATCTATTCACCACCATTTAGGATAATTTAATACTTCATAACTAATTCAAAACTCACTCTTTTTACATCACATGAAGATCATTTCCAATTATCATCATCGTTTGAGAACTCGAAAGAATTGATAAGAAGAAGTTAATCAACTTTGCCAAATTTTATACAAGCTTTTATAAATTAAATTGAAATATAAATAATTATTATATGCTTGAGAATTTTATCATGGATGTACACTCTAATCTTGAGTTTTTAGATTTAAAAAGAAATTGGCGAACTTACTCAGATGATAGTTAAAACAACAAATATAACAAAAATAAATATAACCCTTAATTTATAGACTTTTAACTTATACATTGATTTTACCAATTGCAACAATCTAATTATATGATCTTTTTGACTAAAACCTTAGTTTCATTATTTTTATATTTACTAAATATAAAAAAATGCATATATAATTAGGGTTTAGGGTTTAGGGTTTAGGGTGAGTAATAACACTGGCTCCGCCCTTTAGGGTCATACATACATGCAAATTTTGGTGTTGGTTGGTTTGTAATTTCGAGGTTCTTTGGTTATGTACAATATGACCTTGATTTGGTGCAATGTAACTTCGACAAAACAGTTTGACAATCATTGAGTGGGGCAAGAAGAAAAAACAGTCCCAAAAAAGAGTTCCTTTAGAGCATTACTGGGACCGGAAAAGTCTAGGTATCCAAAAAAAAAAAAAAGAAAAAAAGAAAGAAATTCATTCTAAAAGTGATGTGTATGGTGTAGATTCATATTTAATAGAATGTGGGACATACTCTAAGTGAATTTGAACCACTCATTTTAAATTCTCGATACTTTTCTTGGTTTATTTTCTGGGTTCCTAGCAGTACTGATTCAGAGAGTGTACTTACAATTTTGAGGCGATTTAATCCATCAAAGTTGGGTTTGGCACTCCCAAACACTTGCAAAACCTCCTCCCTTGCACGTTGCTGCCAATTCTGATGCCTACTGAGCAAAACCATTGTCCATAGCAGCAAAACTGAGGTGGTCTCCTGCCCAGCAAAATAGAATAGCTTGCATTCTTCAATCACTTCTGGAATGCTCATTCCCACTACTTTCTTACTGTTCCCATTAATATTATTATTATTCTCTTCAATTTCTTTTTGGTTGGATTCTAACAATTTTCCCAATAAATCTTCATTCCTTACTTCTCCTGCCTTCATTGCCTCCATTCTTTTCTCAATCATACTCCTCAGCGAAGCTTTTACTTCTTTATCTATTGCTTTCATCCTCCGATTCTGCTTAGTTGGTACAAACCTGCATGTAAAGGTGAAGGATATCAACTTTAGGCCTAGATAGGTAACTATTGGGATTGACTCAAATTTAGTCTTAATTAGGACTCCTAATTGGGATAGATTTTAATCTTAATTGGAATTCCAAATAAAAATGGAGGTTAAACATAATTAGAATTCCTTTGAAATCTAATTAGGTATGAAAATATTTAACTTTAGATGAAAATGTCTGGATATGTCTAGCATTGTATGAATACGATGTTAATCGAAGACATATAGAAGTTAGTATTATGAAAATGGTTAATTTGAGAAAACTAATGTTTTTGTGTAATTGATAGCAATTATGAGTTTCGATTGAACACTTGGAATATGAAATGAGTTAAAAGACATAATGGTATTTTAGTGATAACCAGAATTGATGTAAACGGTTTGTGTAGTTGACGAGAATATAGATATGGTTATTAGAACGTATAAATTTTGGATAATAAAATGAATTGAACATGAAATTTGGAAATTATTGGAATTGGTGAGAGGAACCCAGTGCTAGGGTTGGACTCATAAGAATAATATGTGGATGATGGAATTTAAAGGATAAATACCAACTCTGTGTGATTATGTTGAGCTCGAGGTAAGACTTCTTTCGATATTTCGAAGAGAGAAATTCTGTAAAAGTTGTGCTGTGGTGGGACGCAAGTCAGTCGTTTTTTCAAGGGACTTGGTAAGTTGGTTGGATAGATGGGCGTAGATCCTGTCCGCTCACTCGGCGTTGATTGAATGTAATGTAATTTATAAATGATGAA
>JAULLE010000018.1:1370009-1381594 GCA_035668155.1 Sarracenia purpurea
GAGAGAGAGAGAGAGAGAGAGAGAGAGAGGCTACCATCACCCATCTCGTTGTTAACCATCGTCGATCTATGGCATGCAACCACCGTTCAAGCAAGGATTTTTTTTTTCTTTTTTTGTTTTGAGGTATGATACATGCTAATATTTGAGTATTGTTAGTTATATGTTGTAGTTTTTAAAGTTTGTTTGGAAATCCATGAAGTTGAATTTTTGAAAAAATCCTAACTATGAAAGTTGATTGTTTGTAAAATTGAGTTTTGAATATTTTTCTGGCATGTACATGGAACATTTATTATCTTGTAATTTGGAATTTTATGGTTTAATTTCAAGAAATTATGTTTTAGGGCTTGATCTAGGTAAAATCATATAAAATTAGAAAAGTTATGGATTTTAGCCATGAACCTTAAAATTGACTGTGATTATATGAAATTAAAGCCTATTACGATACATATTGAAAACAATAACCATATGCCGTGTTGTACGAATTAATCACCAACTTGAGTTTTTTTTTTTGGGTTTAACTTATATTTTAGCCCAAATTGTTATAGAATCGGTTGTTTGTCAATCATGTGATGATTGTGGTATTGTTATGATGATTTGGAGCCTATTATGATGTAAATTGATGATAATAATCATATATCATGTTGAAGGGATTGATGACCAACTTGACGATTTATGGGGATAACTTATTTTTTGGCCATAATAGTTGTATACTTGATAATTTTCATACCATGTGATACTTGTGACACATGTTGTGATCCAAATTGTGACTTATAGTGATATGTTGTGTATCATTGGTCGGATGAGAATTTGGGTGTGTTGAGGAAAACGTGGAATTTGGCCCAGATATAGTGAGTTGGTGAGTCGTGGATGTAGTGGCGGGCGATATACCTGTTACGACGCTTGACATATATTGTTTGGCCCAATTAAGAGTGATATCATAGGTTTACGCGCGCGTGTGTGTGTTGTAGTGGTTGTGTGTTGAGACAGTTGTGTGCGGAAGTTGAATAGGTATGGTATTAGTCACAAAGGGCTGCTGACCCCTTCGATTTGAGATCGTAAATGAGTGCTAGTGGTTTGACCACAAAGGGTGGCCTACCCTTCGGTTTATAACCGTAAAGGAGTGCTAATTGTGTAAATTTGAAAGGCTGGCCTTCCCTTTGGTTTATAACCATAAAGGAGTGTTAGTTGTGTAAGTTTAAAAGGATGACATACCCTTTGGTGTATAGCCGTAAAGACTGCTATTTATGTATATTTGAAAGGGTGACTTACCCTTGAGTTTGTGACCATAAAGAAGAGTTGAATTGTATGTTTGAACGAGTGGAGTATGTGGTTATGTGGGCTTGAGCATACAAGTATGTGATAGATTACTAATACAGTACATTGGATACCATTGTATTTTGATTATATTGCAAACCAGTTATGTTAATTATAGTTTTTATGAAGGAAAAATGCTGATTTTTCATTAAAACTATTATTTATAAACTTGTTGCATAACTATCTATATATATATCTTGCTTTCACTCTTATATTGTCATTATATCCTACGGGTTTTGCCTCATGTTATTTTATAACAACTTTTCAGGAGATAACAGTAATACAATAACAAATTAATGTAGACATGCTTGTTTCTTCCAATCCCCGGATGGATTTAGGAGCTGTTTGCGATATATAGTTTGATTACATTTTTTTGCATCTTATTGTTGGATGAATGTAATTAATGTCATTTACACTTAGTTACATTTGGGAGGATAATTGTAATACCATAAGACCTAGTTCATACTTTACATTCTTAGAATGGACTTTGGGTATTATATATCTAGCTTTACAAGTTTAAATAAAGGAATGTATGTTTTAAATCTTGTCTTGGATGCTTGATGGGATTTTGTACAAATTTTATAAACTAGTGTATTAGGTACAAAATAAATCATTAGTGCCTAAAAAAAACCAATCCTTGTAATTTTTTTAAAAATTTAGGGTTTTGAGGTTTGCTTTAGATACTCTTTTGACACATTAAATAATAGAATTTGGTATATTTAGGACCCCTTAAAAATTTTGACTCTTGAAAAACAAAAAGGTTGCTTTAAGTTGAAAAAGGAAACTTTTGGAATGTTAATTGGTTTATTTATTCTTCAAAGTTCATGACGTGACAACTTGGCATCAGAGTTTTGGTTCGAATACCTTAGAATAGTGGGTAGGGTTGTGTGCCATGTCGAAATGGTTGACTTATGTGTTATTTTCATGCTTTGAGTAAGCTTGTGTGCTCAACTTGTGATGTGAAATTGTATGTGCATTCTATGTAATTACTTGGGTATTGAGGTAGGACTTTGAGGATGATACTTCTTGTTTTTAGCGTTCGATTAATTGATTTGGGAGTCTAATTAGAAAGGCATCTACCTAACGCCTATTCTATTTAGAAACCAAAGTGAGTTGTATCGATTGAGGCATCACTCTAATTAGCCTCCTCGGTATGTGGCATGATGTGTCTGGTGAACTTGATGATTATACGAACTTATGTTGGTATAGTTTAGTCACAATTATGTGTTTACTTAATCATAGTTGTGTATTTGGTTAATGTGATGTGGACATGGTCTAGTCCTAGATGACGGTTTTCCTTTGGTGAACGTATTATGTTTTGTTAGGTTATAACATGGTATGCGTATGAATTTGAGAAAACATACGTTTTAGGTGTTTGTAGGTTAGGGAAGGAAGTGTACTGCCTTGTATGTCTTGAGCCGTGCTATGTTGTGAATCATGTATTTTCATTATTTGTCTGACGTCATGAGCCATATACTACTGGGAGCGTGATAAATATGGGCAACGTAGATGAGAACATAGTGGACGGAAGCGTAGTGATAGGTCATGACGTTGTGTGATCTGTTGGAGATAGAGAGTGAACTTGTGAGGCATCCCTTGTTTTGTGAGGTTCCCTTGGTAGCCGTTGTGATGCGATGGTATTGTCGAGATCATGTTATGTTATTTTTGGGTGTTGGTCTAGAAGTGTGTGTTTAGAGTCGGACTTCGGTGTGAGTTTGAGAATCGAGTTCTGGGTGTGAGGAATGAGGAGAGATGCATTGAGGAGTCGATGCGGTTTTGAATCTCAATGTGTGTGCGATGACCGCATAATAGTCTTGGATGGAGACTTGGGTGAGGAAGAGGAAGAAGGAGCTAGGTTTTTGCATGTAGGACTAGCAACCATGGGGCATTTCCCATGATAAGTTGTTATTAGTGATTTCCTTCCAAGGGAGTTGCTCGACGAAGAAGTGGATGTTCAAGACTCGAACATTGAAGTGATAATCAAGAAGGACTTTGGAAGGGTCTGTTGAGTGGGAACGAGAAGATCCATTCCACCGCACGAACTCTCGACACAAATATGGATGTGCAAGCCATAGAAGGTCCAAGAAAAGAGACCGTTTTAGAATCCCTGGAGATAGGTTCTGACAACGAGGGAAGATCTAAATATCCTAGGCCACTATGGTCACAAAAAGAACCGGAGAGCTCGGTGATGCAAGAAGTGACTTCACTTCTCTTCATCATAGAGTAGAGCTCTAAAAGATCTACTTTTAGGGAGGTAATTCTCTACCTAGACGGCGCTAACTCTTCCAAGAAAACTAGCCTTTCTTTCTCGCTAGAAGAGAATTTATCAGTTAGCTTAACTTAATACTTTCTAAGTGCGGGTAACTCTAGATCTTATGCAGTTGCATCACTTCCAAAGATGTCTCGCTCTCTCTCAAATGAAGTCCATATTTTCTTCAACTTCACATTCTCCTTCATGAGTTTGAAGCACTCTTTTACGAGTTCCTCATAGGATTCTTGGATAGATCCTATCTCATCCTCATCCTCTTCTTTGCTACTTTCTACGTCTTCACTTGTCTCACCTGATGACTCAACTACTTGAGGAGTCTAAAAAATGGGTGTTGTAAATAGCTGCGAACCACTTAACTTAACCTAGAGGGGAGAGGGGGCGGGGGGGTGAATAGCTTCTATGCCGGTAAATTAAAAATTATTTCAACTTTAATAAACAATTTAAATTTTTATATCTACAAAAACCTTTGTAGGTTAAAGGAGCATCGACATACAATAATGGAAAGAAACAATCCCTAATCTAACAACAACAACCAAAATAAATACACGCAATATAACGTGAAAACTCTAGGGAAAACTATCCCTGGGATGAAAACCATGGCACCAAACACACAACTATGTATTTCTACAAACAAAGAAGGTTATCAAAATACAAGAAAATGACTTATACCCATATCCCCATGGAAGCCTAACTCCGGCATTCTTGACGCAGTTGACCCTCAGCTCCTTCCTTGATCCTGTAGAGTCCATGGGAGCCACTCCTGATCTCCGTATCAACAATGGCTTCAAGATACCTTGGCCTAGATGTGTGTGTAGTGAAGAAGGTGTGTGTACGATATGGTTGATGTATGGATAGAGAAGAAAGCTAAAGAAGAATTTTAGACCAACTAATAATGGTGGAATAAATGTCCTAGGAAGCTTCAACACAAGAATTCATGGTGGAATGAATGCTTGAAGGCTGCCAGGTGTATGGAAAAGAGAACTAAGTCTCAGAAGAGTTAATGCCAATCCACAACCCTAGCGGCTGAGAAGCAGTGCATTTATAGGAAAATACACTGGCACTCGATCTCTCTTCGACCGCACCTGAGGCGCTATAACGCGCACGAGTGCTTCTTCGAGCATAGTTAAGGATGACAGGCTTTCTTTTCCCAAGCCAATGAGAGATGTTAGGGTTTTATCACTGAGCTCGATCGATCTTCGGGCACGCCGCTAGCGCTGGAAAAACCTAACTCTCGGCAAAGAGTATAAGAAATAAAGTAGGACCACTCGAGCTCTACACGGGCTCTCTTCGGGCACCTCAATATCTCAACTCTTGTCAAGAAAGAATTAAGACATTTAATCAGGTGCGTTCAAGCTCTCTACGGGCTCTCTTTTGGCACTCCAATGTCTCAACTCTCGTCTTATCGAGAAAGGCATAAATACGTACACGCCAATGCCTAGAATCCATGGTTAAGTCATGAATTCTATAAGGCAAATATATACACAAACTACCCTAAAGATATGACATGAAATGCATATGGGTGTGTGTATGTGAGTGCCATATACCTGTAAGGATCAGAGCCGGATTACTGAATTTGAGTAGGATTAAGAACCTAGACACAAATACCCAAAAACCCGAAACTAAAAATAGAAGGTACAGACACAATGGTTTTGTCCTTAACCCGCGAATAACCAATATACTAACAGGTGTGGAAGATTCGACGGTAGGGATAGAGGGCTCACCTGAATCTTTTGTGGCTATAAGGACGTCGTAGTTAGATTACTCATCCTTTTCATCCGAGGTGACACCATGAATAACCTCCTCATCACTCTCGTCATCCCAGGTGATGGTGAGGCTCTATTGCTCTTTCTTTTTTAGCGTGTTGGCATATTCAGCATTAATGTGACCAAATCCATGACATTCATGACATTGGTTGCCACTAGGCCCTTTAGAGCAAGAAGAGGAGTTAGAAAACTTCTTATCACTCCCACTCGTAGAGAATTTCTTAGAAGTGTAAAGAGTGTCGGGAGAAAATGAATTAGAGCTATCCCCCTTTTGAGTTTTATGAATTTATGAAATTTCTCTGCAAGGATGGCTAACTTGTCCTCGTCAAAATCAAAGCAATTATTCTTACTATTTGTAGGGTCAAGATGAGTGGACTTCAGAGTCACGTCCTTGTCGGAGCTACATGTGATTTTGTGAATAGAAGAGAGATGATTAATTTCATAGGTTTGTAGCTTACCTACTAACTTCTCAACTTTGATGGACACCACATCGTGGCTCTCCTCAATGGCAATAACCTTAGGTCTAAAAAATTTTTGGGTAATGACCTAAGTATCGTCCTCACAATTTTAGAAGAAGTAAGGGGTTTGCCCAAAGCAAAGAATGCATTAACGATCTCATCAATGTTGGAGTAAAAGTGGTCGAATGACTCACTAGAAAACATCCTAAGTTCCTCGAACCTAGTTGTCAGCCTCTATAATTTGGAGGTTTTTATAGTTTGAGTTCCCTCATGGGTGACTTGGAGGATGTCCCAAGTCTCCTTGACAATCTTGCGGTACAAAATCCTAGAAAATTCACTAGGACTCAAAGTATTATTGATAGTACCAAGAGCTTTGTAGTTAAACTCTGTACATGAATTGTCTATAGCGGTCCACTCTTCCTCGGTTTTGTACCGTAGTTTGCGAGTGGTCACATCCTCAATTGTAGGAAATTAGTATCCATTTTCATTGACCTCTAAACTCTTATCTCTATAGAATTAAGGAAGACTCTCATCCTAACCTTCCAGTAGGGATAATTATTCCCGTCAAAATGCGGTAGATGTGTTATGACAAGACCATCCCTTTATGTATCGGCATTCATAACAGTGAATGGATCTACTTAGGTGGTTAGTTCTCAATTCGATAACCGAGCTTTGATACCAATTCAAATTAGCTATGAATGAATTAAAATAACCTATAAGGGGCAAATAGGTTAATATCCGGTAGAATAAAAATTAATTCAGTTAATTTGAAAATTAATTTTCTAACATAACAAAAACAAGTAAGTTAGGGTTATGAACAATACCGACGAGAAGGTAATAAATACCCTAAGAACCAACAATCATAAAGATACACACGATTTTATGTGAAAATCCAAAGATAATTCCCCAGGACGAAAACTACAACACTAATACACATGAACAATATATACTACGCATAAAAAATGTATCAAAACATACAATATAAAGGATTTATACCCATATAACTTATGGACACTTAACTCCGTATTTTTGATATAACTCTCTATGCATTTTTCTTTACCCCATAGTCTCCATGAGATAACCTCATGATCTCCGTTTACGATGGCTCTGAGTCATCGCGGCCAAATGTGTGTGTGGTGAGAATGGTGTGTGTATGAGATAGTTAAGGAAAATATAAAACAAGGTGTTAAAATAAACAACTATGGAGGATGTGTAAATACCTTGGTGACACCCAAACTAAGCTTCAATGGTGGATTTGAAGCATAAGGGTGTTGGATAGCTTAGAGGGAATGTGAAGAGCTTGTAAAATATCAATTGCTATTGTAAAAAAAAAAAAACGTCAAACCTTAGCTTCAAAAAATGAAATATTTTATACAAAATGCAGGGGCGCTTGAGCGCACTTCGAGCGTAGTTAAGTTTGGTAGGGTTTTTAGTTCACGCTTATGAAAATGGAAGCGATGTAATGTAGGTGCTCGAGCGCACTTCGGGCGCTCTAAGGGGGCTCTAACACCCAAACACTTGGTCAAAGAAAAAATGGTACATTTAAATCAACCGCTTGTAGAGTGCTTAAGCGCTCTTTGAGTGCTAGTGCTAGCTTTTCAAGATTTAAGTTGTAAAATCTCTAGCATCCTACATGATATGTAATCTGAAAAGTGCGATATGTATGTGGATGTGTATAATAAATGACTGGTAGCTGTGTCGTTCCTACTACTGGTTTATACCAAAATCCTCACTAACAGGTAACTAGTGGAGAGTCCATATCGTTTCCACGAGAAAAATATGCAAGCTGTCGAAATATCACAAATTATTTAATTTTAAAATATTTAAAAAGGATTTTGGATTTTTATATTAAAAAGACTATCTGATTAATTACTTCTACTTCTAATTAAATTATGCTAAGCTAACATATAAGATTTTAGAGATTTAATGAGAAAGAATCTACCTTAGGTTAGCATCCACCTTCATTTGGTTTTCTAGTTTCAATTAATTTCTTATTTTATTTAGCCTTTAATAGATTCACATCCTACTGTGACATGACCAGTATGGAATTCCAAAAAAAAAAAAAAAAGATTTACATGGAAACACAACATATCTTATCTAATATATTGGCACAGACTATTCAGAGTATAATCCGTCTCATCAATAGTATATAAAATATCACATGTGAACAATTAAAATCCCTGAATATTAAATAAGGCATACACTATCCGATATTATAGCACAGCTCGTCTGGAGTATGACCCGTCTTATCCATGGCATAGAATATCTCATATTTAATCATCGAATAGCAAATAAACACAATTATGCAAGACTCATTTAATTCAATCATAGAAAGATTAAATGAAATATTAATTAAATTAGATAAATAAGAATTTCCCAACGATCATATAAATAAGCAAAAAATCGGCTATTTCGTTTATGGTTATGTTTTGCACGAGGGTTTGAGATGTGTGTTGAAGCAACCAAGGAAGATGGTGGATGACGTGAGTTTGGTTACCGGTTGGAAGAACCCGAGGGCCACTCTGTGATTGTTCTACGGTCTTGCAGTCCCTTTTAGTAGTGTGTTTGATAACGACCCAGGATCGTTAGGAGGTTATGCAAACAAGAGGCGATGACCTTTGGAATTAGAGGCGGGAGAATATGTTCTTCTTTGGATATCTCCGTGTAAGGGAGCGATACGGTTTGATAAGAGTGACAAGTTATTCTCATGGTATAATGGATCTTTCCCCTATGGAGAGTGTGAGGGAGCAGTTGCATATCGTTTGAGATTACCGCCACAGTCGTCACCTGTTTATGACGTATCCCACGTAACCATGTGATAAAGGTACCAATCGGACCCCTTTTCACGTTCTTGATTGACCGAGCCTTAGGATCGACCGCGATGCTAGCTATGAGGAAAGACCCATTCGGAGATCGGATGCTAGAAAGCAAGTGTTATGGATGAGGCGTCGGAGAAGTCTATCGTTTGTGATCGTTATCCCGAGTTGGTTTCGTCTTGAGGTGTGTAGATTTCGGGGACGAAATCTCCCAAGCGGGGGAGGTTGTAATATCGTGGACGAATCGAATTAATTTATTTTATTAAAAAGCACGTAAAATTTTTTTTTTTTAAAAAAAACTAAAGCTTTCTCAAAAAGGTTGTTAGTCTTAATTGAATTGCTTTTGAAGAGTAATTCGAGGTCCCACGATATTATCGGTGGTTGAAAAACCTTTGGTATATTATTCCAAGATGTTTGGTACGAGGTGTGGACGTTCGGGCCGGAGACGAAACTCGATTTTTTCCTTTTTTCGATTTTTCTTCAATGACATATAGGAATTAAAATGCAGGAAAAAAACATTATCACATTACAAACACTGGCATATTTTTTAGGAGTATTTTGGAAATGTTACTAGGAGCAAACAGAACCATGTGTTCTGCCTACTTCTTATTTCCTTTGGTAATGGAAATGGTTTTGCAAAACAAAACTAAAAGTGACCACTAGTAAAGTTTCAGGGGCTTTCTTTGTTTAAGGTTTCGGATCACTCACCTGTAGATGAGGCTATGCCTGAAATGCTGCCACAAGCAAGGCTGACCAGGACAGTGGAGTCATCGGGCCTAAGGTCAACAAATAAGTTATAATGCAAATGCACAGTTCCTTCGGCACCAAAAAAGAGAGAATGCATAAATAAGAACACTACAAAGATGAAGCACACAACACACAAAAGGGCAATTTGAAATCAATAATTAGACATCCATTTATGAAGGCATTACCTCTGTGTTTTCCAATAAGATCTCAAGGTGTCATAAACCGAAAAACTGATTGCTAAATTAGGCCCAACACCCTGTATTAATGCCATGGAAAGTGGAAACAGTTAGCCACATCAGATAGGGATTATTAACCATTAGCTTGATCGTAATAACAACACAAATATACCAATAATGTTGCCCCAAGTCCTTTATAAAGGCCAAAGACACCTTCTTCCCTGCTAATGGTACGTAGAGCATGCCATATGCCTCTATAGTAGATGACATTTGTCTGCACGCAAAAAACTAAAATGACCAAGAAAACAGACAAGCAGAATAGACGGCTATTGTTCTTTAGATCCACAAATACTGAACAAATTAGCGGTATCAGGCTTTAAGCCCAAGATCAGTAAAATAGGACACTAGGCCTGTTTGTACTGTGAAGCACATGGAACGGAACTCATACCGGAAGGTAAATAAAATAGGTTGTTCCTTAGAAACCAAGTTAAGAGTTTCTTTTGTATATGCCCTGCTCAGTTAGATGTGCACTTTTGATTCTTCAAACCATAATTAGCATCATATGACATAACATAAAGGAATACCGCATTCTGCAGACCGAATGTCAAAACCTAATCGTTGACGCATATATAGTAATAGATTACTTTTTCCTTTCCAGTCTATGGTAACAAAAAAAGCCAAGGCAGAAAGCACTCTTAAGTATGGCAAGCTTGCTCGTAGTGATTTCGTAAAGGTTGAGAATAAGATCAAATTTCAAACCTACGAATCCTGCAGTACTTCTACTGCATATATAAGTTACCTTCTAAACCAAACTAGCGAAGTGGCTTTTCATTAACACAAACTCATGCCAACTGTTAACAAAGCCTTTCACCTCACTGATTCTTATTAAATAACGAGCTAATGAATCCCCTTCTTTTTTCCATTGGGTTTCCGTCATTCTAAAGCATTGGCAAACATATTGTGATGAGTAAAAATAAAATGGAAAACTGACATGGGTGCAAATAAATGGCATAAAAGTTGTATCAAGAGAGCAACACCAGTGGTTTAACCAATCCTTCTACAACTTACTCAACCAATAATAAGCACTACCAAATGGCTGCAACAGGAAACTGGAAACAATTGAATAGTAGAACGTAATGGGAATTAGAAATGCTGTGGAACTTGCACAACACCAAACAAAGAAAAGGGGGATATGGTTGGGAGGAATGGGGGCTAAAACCACGGGTCAAACCTGCTCGCCCCACAACCTTGATAAAAAAAAAAAGAAAGTAAGAGATCACTGTATAACCGTGCTGCATAAAAAGGTTGGGATGGACTCATTGAAGCATTAGTACACTTCACGCAGACTCTATCACCTTGAGCTCAACTGAATTAAATGGCTTTTGTTGAAAGCCCCCTGTGACTGGTGTTAGTGGAAGCACTATTGGCTGGAGGTTTTTTCAATCTACCCTTATTTGAAGAAAGAGAGCAGCATATTTTTTTTACTCTATTATGATAGAGCTTTTTCCAATGAACTAAATGAATTTCCGGTGCTTCTGTCCAACTGGGGAATAACTGGAAAAATGCATGCTCAAATGCATAACAAAAGCTATATTCCTATTACAATTAATGCATTGACAAGCTAAGAGGATAGACTATGATAAATAGACTTTATTAGCAAAACAAAATCATGCCTATGCGTCACAATAGATCAAAGTGTGTATATCTATTCTTACCTGGGCTGCAAGACGTGTCCTTACGAGATCCAATGGGTATGTAAGGGAAGCAGCAGTTATTCCAGCCAAACCACCACCTAAAAGACGTATGAATACGTCTGCACCAACATTTTCTCTTTGACTTTCCATTCCCAAAAAATGTTGTAACAGCTGTAAGACGTAAAGATGCAGGGAATCAAATAACATGCCAAATACAAGGATATTCTAGCAAATGCAGTTTGAATTGCATGAAGGAAATCTCATCTAACACATATACTAACGTTCTTGTAGCGTTCAAATGCATAAAAGCTGATAGAAGAGTACGGCAGGCGATGAGCAATCGTAACT
>JAULLE010000019.1:0-23352 GCA_035668155.1 Sarracenia purpurea
TGTTAATACCTATAAAAACAACTCAAACAAAGCTCAAATATTAGTACCAACAAATCAATGTGTTGGCATAATCAAAAACCAAAACAAAGGCTTGATTGAAAAGGCTTTTAGGCCAACATTACCTTCAGATGGGGAACAATTCCCAGGTGCGGGCTATTGCAATGAGAGATGTGGTTCTTGATTTTGGTAGAAATAGGTGTTTAATATTAAATAACATTTTATATGTACCTAGAATCAGGCGAAACATAGCTTCGATTTTTTGTTTGGGGAATAATGGATATACTGTTAACTTTAATATGGATTTTTGCAATATTATGATTGGGAACATTTTGTCTATTGTGGTACATTGGATATTAGTCTTTATATTTTACATCATGTTGTTTCTACTATTAATAAGAATGAATCAAATAACTTACGTGTTTTACCACTAAAAATAAAAGGTTCTTCCTTGAACAAAACACTCCTATGGCATATTCGTCTAGGTCATGTTAATCTAAAAAGGATACAAAGACTGGTGAAAATGGACCTTTAAGTTCATTGGAAGTGGGGGCACTTCCTGTATATGAATCCTATTAAGAGGGCAAGACGACCTATAGGCCGTTTACGGTCAAGGGACATGGAGCCAAATAGGTGTTGGAATTTGTTCATTCTGATCAATGTGGTCCAAGGAACATCCAGGTAAGATGTGGGTATTAGTACTTCATCACTTTTATTGATGACTACTCTTGATATAAATACGTTTACCTGCTTCACCGTAAATCTGAAACCTTTAAGAAATTCAAAGTGTTTAAGGCTGAAGTGAAGAAGCAAACAGGTAAAAGTATCAAAACCCTACAATCTGTTCATAGTGAGGAATACGTTCTTGGGGAGTTCAGGGACTACCTTTGAGAACATGGGATTACTTCCCAGTTGTTTGCACCTGGGATGCCTCAGTATAATGGTGTAGGAAAAATAAGGAATAGGTCCCTTAAGGAGATGGTAAGGTTTATGATGAGTTATTCGGATTTACCACATTCATTTTGGGGCTTTACATTAGAGACATCAGGATATATTCTGAATTCAATACCTACTAAAGCAGTTTCCGATACCCATTTGGAATTGTGGACTAGACCCAAGCTATGTCTTAAGCATTTCTACATATGTTGTCGCCCAGCACATGTTTTGGGGGGAGATGCATGTATGGTGGAACCAAAAATAGAACTATGTTTCTTTGTAGGATACACCAAATGAACTAAGGTTGGTTTATTCTATAATCCTAATAATCAGTGGGTATTTGTTAGCACGAATGTAAGACTCTTGAAAGTAGATTATGTAATAAACCACAAACCCCTGTCGGAAGTTGTTCTGGAAGAGGTTAGGAATTAAAATTTGGTACAATGGAAAAACATACCTAATATACGGGAAGAGATACAACTAATCGTCAGTGCACATGAGGGGCTTCGTCATAGTGGGAGGGTTGTTTTCCAAACCAAAAGGTTCATGTTCTTTAGAGAGTTTGACAATAAGATCCCGGAAGAACTATATACCAAACCCTGTATGTACAATAAGGCATTATAATATAAGGATGTGGATTTGTGGCAAAAAGCTATTGAGTCTGAAATAGAGTCTATGTACTCTAATCAGGTCCAGGAGCTTGTAGAACCATTAGATGGAATAAAATCCATCGGATACAAATTGATCAACAAGAAGAAGAGAGGAGTGGACGGGAATATGGAAACCATCAAGGTTAGGCTTGTTACGAAGGGGTTTACTAAGAAAGAAGGGATGGATTATGAGGAATCCTATTCTCCGGTGGCTGTGCATAAGTCAATTCAGATTCTCTTATCCATTGCTGCGAATCTCGACTATGAGATTTGGTAGATGGATGTCAAGATGGCATTCATCAACAAAAGTCTTGATAAAAGCATCTATATGCTGCAACCAGATGGGTTCATAGTGAAGGGTAAGGAGCACATGTTGTGCAAGTTTAAGAGATCCATGTATGGACTTATGTAGGCTCAAGGTCTTGGAATAATCGATTTCACCGGGCAATTGAAGGCTTCGGGTATGATCTGTGTTCTATTAAGTATTGTGTCTATTGGAAGCGCGATGGGAACATGGTGATAACTCTAGGCATATATGTTGATGACATACTCCTAATCGGAAATGATGTGGGGTTGTTATCTTCAGTAAACGTATGGTTGTCAAGTCAATTTGACATGAAGGATTTGAGAGAAGCGAGCCAAATCCTAAGGATCAATCTTATACGAGATTGGTCACAGAGGATGTTGGGCTTATTCGAAGCCCATTATATTGACTTGATAGTTGCTCGTTTTGGCATGGAAAATTCCAAGAAATAATTCTTCCTTTTAGATATGAAAGTACTTTATCGAGGGATCAGTGTCTTAGAACGCCCCATGAGATAGAGAGGATGAGAGACAGACCTTATGCTTCGGCGGTAAGAAGTCTCATGTATACTATGCTCTGTACTAGACCAGATATCTGTTATGATGTTGGCATGGTATGTAGTTATTAGTCAAATCCATGGGGAGAGCATTGGACTGCGTTCAAGAATATACTCAAGTACGTGAAAAGGACTAGGGAGTATATGTTGGTATACCAGGCCGATATTCTTGTACCCCTTAGGTACCTAGACTCAATTTCCATGTAGATAGAGATTCTAGCAGGTCCACCTAAGGATATGTGTTTACCTTGGGAGGAGGAGCCATCAGTTGGTGGAGCGTCAACAAATCTTGTATTGTTGACTCTAACATAGAGGTCGAATGTGTTGCATCTTAAGTGGCGGTTTGGCTCAGGAACTTCTTATTGGACTAGGATGTTATATCCACAGGGGAGTCGCCAATTATACTATATTGTGATAATAGTAGACCGGTTAGAAACTCAAAGGATCCAATAGTTCACAAGAAAGCCAAGCATATAGAGAGGAAGTATCATCTTATCTGCGAGATCGTGCAGCGGAGAGACGTGGTCGTTTCCAAGATTGCATATGCGGAGAACCTAGCAGATCCTTTTACTAAGGCGTTTTCTCATAAGGTCATTGATAACTATGTAGAAGAGTTAGGTGTCAGATGTACCTGCATGGCTATGAGTATAAGTGGGAGATTGTTAGGATAGTATACTTAAAAGCCACGCGTTTATGTATTTGTACCTTTGATCCCTGGCATATTAATGACAAACATTTGACAAGTTATTTCATTTATGGTTTCATATCTATTATGTGTATGATAAGTGAATGCATAGTCCGTATGTTCTGTCCAGTATTTGACTCGTTTCATGAAGCGGGAAAGATCGCGTCAAAAGGTTCTGATAGGGTATACATGTAAGCTCACAATCGCAATGAACCATGACAATCCATTGGCACGATTTTAACACATCATTATTATAGCTGGTCATGGCTAGGCGGAAGGGCTCAAATTAGATGTTTGAGCTCGATGTGTTAGTACAATTGGAGTATATTGAGCGGGATCAATAGGACGATCAATTATATATTGACGATATGAATTGATCTACATCCTATATTATCATGTATTGCTCAAACTCCTAATCCTGACGTGATTGATTGAATCAAGTTCAGATAATGCGTCGTGCTTTGAGTCACCAACAGCTGAGATTTCAATATTGAGATCAATATGGCCGGTGAGTTGGGTAGTATCGTTATATGTTCGATTGTTGATAATTAGCTGACGGAAACCGTGTCCAATTTAGGTTGAGGAGTACCCCCTCGCATGCCTTGTTTATAGGTTTGATGATGCCAAATCTTGCGTGTTAATCTTTTGGTCTGGCTTATCAAAAGGATAAGTGGCGCGGTTGCGAGGATAAGCAGATAATAGAATCGGGTAGTTAGTGACCTAATTCGATTATCTGGAATCTATATTTTAAACGTGGAGAGATTTCAGTGCAAGTGATAATTTGAAACTCGAGATATAATTCGAGTTAGGGCCGGGAGTTCAGTCAGGGCCTTTAGTGGAATAAGTCATGGTTCGTGCGAGATTGGATCTAACTCGGGGGTTGAGTCAGGGATACCTGGTTTTCTCGTATGATTATGCCGAGTCATATACTTCCTCGTGATCCCTCACGTAGCCCATTTATACGTACGGGTTATTTATGGTTGGTTTCGTTAGTTATTTAATTTAATTTGATTGTCATATTTTTTGTCGAGACAATTATGGAATTAAATTTAATAGATATGAGCCTTTTGGACATTTGGCACATGCATCGAGCCCTGGCATGGACGGCTATGGTAGAGGGAGATGATATATTATTTTTGTTAAATGCATATTTTCCTATTTTGTTTTAGCCGGGAGAATATATATTTATGGACCAAAATATGGAAGTATATATATATATATATATATATACATGACAAGAGAGAGGATATTCATTATTTATTATTAATATATATATATATATTCTCATTTTTATGGAAATGGGATATATATATCAATATTAATATTGATAGAGATATATATATATATTGTTAAAGCCGCGCAGCGGAAAAAGTTTTTGGAACACATGTTGTGACCGTAAAAAATGATGTATTGCGCTTTTCATGAAAAACTAATAAGCTTTTTTTTAATATTTTATGATTAAATATACCTTGAAGAAACTTGAACTAGTTTCTTTGATGTCGAACAATAATCCGAGACGACCCAACGATCTTCTCACGTATGACCCGACGCACGTGTTTGTTCCAGTGTGTGGCCATCGATCCGAACCAATTCCTCTTCGCTTCAAAACACAGTTGGGCTCTCAAAATTTTTGCAATAAAAATTAGAGTGGGAGAGAGAAGGGGCAGCGGCACCTTATGGGTGTGGAGAGAGAATAATCATCATCTATCTACTTCTGCTTATTTTTATGTATATCAAATATACATACATATACACTTTCCTAAAAAATAGGGAAGAGATGTATCACCACCAAAATAAGGAGATGCCATCTTCTATAATGGCCAACTAATTATGGAGAGAGAGGGTGCGGTTTTTATTTTTAAGGTAAATTTCTATATATTAAAAATACCTCAAGCATAAATTACACCACGAGAAGTGACAAGGTGTAAAATATACGTAACAAATATAAATCAATTCTCTCTCCTAGGCATGGCCGGCCATTAGGGAGAAAAACCTTAATGTGCCACTTTACCTTTTATACCCTTGTACATTTAATTCAATGCCTCGAACATCCAGCCGAAAATCCGATGATCGAATTAAATTAAATAAATATCGAAGCCAACAAAAAATAAACCGTGCGTATAAATAGGCTACGTGAGGGATCATGAGAAAGTATAGGACTCAGGATAACTGTACGAGAAAACCGCATATCCCTAACTCAACCATTGAGTTAGATCCTTTCTTGCACGAACCATGACTTATTCCACTATAGTCCCTAACTGAACTCCTGGCCCTAAACTTGATTATGTCACGAGTTTCCAATTATCACATGCACTGAAATCTCACCAAGTTTAAGATATGGATTCCGGATGACTGAAAAAAGTTATTCACAACCCGGTTCAATTATCCTCTTAACCTCGCAACCGTGCCTCTTATCCTTCTGAGTATGCCAAATCAATAGATCCACCAGCCGGGTTTGGCATAATCAAACTTATAAGCAAAACACATGAGGGGGAACTCCTAAAACTAAATCGGACGTGTTTTGTATCAGTTGATTATTAACCATCGAACAGACAACGACAAAACCCAACCCACTAGTCATATTGATCTCAATATCGAAATCTCAGCCATTAGTGACTCAAAGCACTGCGCATCATTGGAACATGATTCGGTGAATCACATTAGGACTAAAAGGTCATGCAATATATGATAATATAGGATGTGGAATAATTCATATATTAAGTACAAAATTGATCATCCTATTGATCCCGCTCAATACACTCCAAATGTACTAACACATCGAGCTCGTACATTGAATTCGTAGATCGGATCCAAGCCGTCCGACCCAGCCAAGTCCTACTAATATAACGATGTGCTACAATCATAGAAATGGGTTATCAAGGTTCATTACGATTGTAAGCCTACTTGTATATTCTATCAGAACCTATGACCCGATCTTCCCTGTTTCATGTAATGAGTCAAATACTGTACATAATATATGGACTATGCATTCAAACATCATACATGCAATAAATATGAAACAATAAATGCAAAATGTCTCAATTGTTTTCTCATTAATATGTCAGGGATCAGTGATAGAATTACATAAAAGCATGGCATTAAGTATACTATCCCAACAATCTCCCCCTTATACTCAAAGCCATGCAAGAATACATCTGACACCTAACGGTTTTACTTATGTAAAAGCACCCGCCAGGTTATCCATAGACGTAATCATGCATACCACAACGTCTACACGTTGTATAGTCTCCCAGGTGAGACAATACCTCCTCTTAATATCCTTTCCCGAAGAAAAGGCACAACCAGAGGTAGACCTCCTAGAATCCCTTTCATTCTACAAATACGAGTCTGCATACCAAAGGGGTACAAGACTATCAGCCTGATACATCGACATATTCTCCCTTATCCCTTTCAAGTACTTGAGTATATTCTTGACCGCATGCACTCCTCTGAATTGGACTATTATCTGGCTACCATGCCAACAACGTAATAGATATTCGGTCTAGTAAAGAGTATCACATACATGAGAATTCTAACTGTCGAAGCATAAGGAATACCTCTCATCCTCTCGATCTCCCGAGGTTTTCTAGGACACCTATCCCTAGATAAAGAAATTCCAAATCTTAAAGGAAGAATATCATTTCTTGGAATTTTTCATGCCAAATGGAGCAATTATCAAATCAGTGTAACAGGCTTGGGATAAGCCCAACATCCTACATGATCAATCTAGCAAGAGGTTGATTTTAAGGATTTGTCCTACTTTTTCCAAGTCTTTCATATCAAATTGACTTGATAACTATACCTTCACCGTAAGAAATAACCCTACATCGTTGCCGATTAGGAAAATGGCATCAACATAGATGACTACAAGCACTACCTTGTTTCCATCGCGCTTCCAGTACACATAATATTCGATAAGACACTGATCACAGCCTAAGCTTTTGATCGCATGGTCATCTCGAGTATTCCAAGACCATGATGCTTTCTTAAGTCCATAAATGGATCTCTTAAGCATACACAATATGTGATACTGGCCCTTTTCTACGAGCCCGTCTGGTTGCATCATATAGATGATCTCGTAAAGACTTCCGTTAAGGAATGCTGTCTTCACGTCCATCTCCCAAATCTCGTAGTCGAGATACACAGCAATGGACAAGAGAGTCCGAATGGATTTAAGCATAACCATTGGTGAATAGGTTTGCTCATAAAATAACCCTTCCTTTCTAAGTAAACCTCTTTGCCATAAGCCTAGGCTTGAAGGTTTTCACCTTCCCGTCCACTCCACCCCTTTTCTTGTAGATTATTTTACTCCCGATGGGTTTTATCCCATCTAATGGATCTACAAGATCCCAGACTTGATTATAGTATATATACTATATTTTATATTCCACAGCCTTTTGCCATAAGTCTGCATTCTTGTCTCGAAGTGCTCATTGTAATTCTGGGGTTCGGTATCGTGTTCTTCTAGGATCCTGTCGAGTGACTCTCCCAAGAACATGAATCTCTCTGGTTGACGAACAACCATCACACTACTACGAGGCCCCACCTGTGTACTCGGGATAGGTGGTGTCTCATTCCACACATCAGGTATATTTTCCAATTGTACCTGATATTTAGTCTTACCCTCTTCTAGAACAATTTATGACTTGGGTTTATGGTTTATTACATAATCCTCTTCTATGAATCTTGCATTTGTGTTAACAAATACAACCTAATTCTTAGGATTATAGAATAAACTACTCTTAGTTCCTTTAGGGTACCCTACAAAAAAATAGACTTCTGTCTTCGGTTCCACCATACTTACATCTCCCACCAACACATGTGCTGGGTAACCCCATATCGAGAAATGTTTAAGACTTTGCTTACCCCTAGCCCACAACTCCATAGAGGTACCGGGACCCGTATTACTAGGCACCGAATTCAGAATATATTTCGTTGTCTCTAACGTAAATCCCTAAAATGAATGTAGTAAATCCGAATAACTTACCATATACTGTACCATCTCCTTAAGGAACCTATTCCTCCTCACCCTACACCATTCTATCGAGGCATTTTTAAGGCAGACAACTAGGATGTAATCCCATATCCTGACAAATAGTCCATAAACTTCCAAGAGGTATTTACCACCACGATCAAATCATTGGGTCTTATCTTCCTCTTTCCTAGATGTTCATTGGGCCACATATATCAGAATGAACCAACTTCAACACTTCTTTGGCTCTAAATTCCTTGGCCCGTAAAGGACCTCTTGGTCGTCTTTAACCTCTAAATAGAATTTGGAGACTAGAAGTCCCTCCACTTCCAATTAACCTAAAGGTCCATTTTCTACATGTCTTTGTATAATTTTTAGATTAAGAAGGACAAACAAAGATGCCAAAGTAGTGTTTGATTCAGCGAGGAACCTTTCCTATTTAGGGGTAAAACATGTAAGTTATTCACCTCATCGTTTTGAAAAGTACAAATAATCGGTGTGAAATATAATGACTATAATCCAATGTACCATGACAGATGAAGTGTTTGCTAATAATAATATTACATAAATGCTAATTGAAGTAAACAAAGTGTACCCCATCTAAAGGAAAACTTTTCCATCTTTTAGTTGTTTGATCACCTGGGACCCCTACAATAAATTTCAGACATGATTAGTGGCTCATCTATCTACATACCAGGTTTCTGTGGATACAACCACTAAACATGATACTCTAACTAAAGATAAAGCTTTACCAGTACCTTCTTGAACTTCTGGTCAGGACAATGTCTTTTCCAATACCCTGATTTCTGATAGTAATAACAACTACCCTTAGGCACCATAACCTTTGCCTTGGTAGTTGATGGCTCCTAGCCACCAACCCCTTGTGCATTGTCCTGTTGCACCCATTTCTTCTTCTTCTTACCACCTCGTGGCCTACAACAAGAAAAATATTGTGCAACAAATGCTTGGGCCGACTTCTGGATAACACCCTCCACTGTATCTAATTCTTTCAATAATTTCGCTAAAGAAAATTTAGATGGGATGGCAGAAATGAATCTGATAGTGACTGGAACACGATATTTACCTGGGTTTCCCCATCAATCTCGGTTCTAACGACCTCCAACTCATTAAGAAGATCGATCATCTTCCAAACATGGTCCCTTCCTTGTGTACCCTATGTCATGTTCGTGCTTACAAGACCCATCATGGAAACCTGCCTTATAGTCCAACCTTACTTGCCAAACTTTTCTGTAAGGGTAATGATCTTATCAGCCATAAATTCCATAGATCGATACCTGCTTTGCAAAACATCTGACATGGAATTTAAGATGTAGTAACATGCCATCCTTTCAGTCTTTATCCAATCCTGATAGTGCTAGATCTCCCGTATAGAAAATCCAATATTAGGAGCGGGTGGACCGAGATCAAATAACATGAACCTATAGTAGTCAGAAGTTGGGACAATAATAACATTCCATCTTCATTTGGTAAAATTGGGTCCAATTAAATTATATTCTTTGAGAATCACCGCATGTGGATTGAAACTAGATCCCATAATTAAATTCTGAGAAACAAAAGAAAGAAGTTTTTAATTCTTTGGAAAAAAAATTGGGTCTCTCAACCTTTTAATTTTAAAAGAATTATTGACATCCCGAACCCTTTGTGATTAAGTAGGCCACGTAGTGTGGACGTCTACTAATCAATCCCTCTCGGATAGACATACGAGACTATAAATTCTCTTGAAAGTATCACAATAAAAATAATTCACCAAGAGTCATATCAACTAATTACGCTACGTAGTGTGGACGCTTAACAGTTAACGAACAAAGAACTAACATACTTTTATTTCTTGATGTACTCCAAGTAATTAAATAGCCAATTACTTTGGTCCTCAGAAATAAAAAATAGTGTCTCCTTAGGGAGAATATTTTTTATTCATAAGTTAAGTGTATAACCATCATACTTAATTTGAAAATCTCGTGCTAAAGCCCTGGACTCGGTGTGCGCGATTCGTAATTTATGCTACTTTTCAAATTAACTCCTATTGAAGATTCGTGCTGGAGATACCATAATTATAGCTCGTCCTTAGAGATACTGGTCAGGTCGGCACGCGAGTTAAAATCATATCTCCAATGAATGTGTGATGGAGACCGAAGGATTTATCTGTGAATAAATTCTTCTCACAATTAATATTTTAAAAAACCGAGGGTTTTACGTTTATTTATTTTAAAACATTCAAAAAAATTTAATTATCTGATTAAAATTAAATCCGATTTTAATCAATTAAAAATTTCATGTTTAATTGCATTAAAATAAACAAAAACGTTCCTTTATTTAGTCTTACGAAATGTAATTAATTCGCCAGATTTTTATTTAAATAAAAATTTCCATATTAATTATCAAAATAACACAAAATTAAATAATCTAATTATTTATTTATTTTCCCGTTTTAAAAATTGTTTGTATTAATTATTTTATGAAAAACCTTTTTCCTAATATTTATTGATTTTTAATATCATACATAAATGGAAAAATAAATAAAATAAAAAATGCAACTACGCAATTCAATAAAACAAATAAATAAATAATTAAACGAACGACAAAAATAAATAAATAAATATGTCGTTATGAACGGTATCCTTTATTTAATCTTTTAATCCGACAGTCTTAGAATAAAGATTAAATGACTAGGGTTTTGGAACCCAAACGAGTCGTCAAGGACTCGACCTTCTTCCTCATCCCACGGACCACCGTCAAAGCCCTAGACCAGCGCTAGATCGTTGGAATAAAGCCAATGAAAAATCCCCAAACAGTCCCTAAGGGCTGAAACCTGCTGTTGTGTTCTAACAGTGCACCGCCGCCTTTGTGCCGCTGTTTGGCCGCCCTGCCGCCACCTTTTCGGCCACAAAAACTTTCAAAAACTAGACGACATCTGGAACTTGATATCCAAAAAAAAGCATCGAAACTCGAACCCAAAGGGCCCCAAAAAAATCACAGAATTCATGTCACTGTTGACAACATATTCTACAGCACTAACTTTAGCAATTTTTTCGAACCCCTTCCCGACTTCATCTTGCAGCGCACGAACCACCGTTAGAAAGGTAACGGATTAAAATTAGTTATAGTAAGAAGAAACACATCGAAAAAAGTACCGGAAAGCCACGAAAATTGAGCACGAAGCAACCGACGGTGTGCTGCCCGTACCTGTTGTTGCCGCCGCCTCTTGTACCTTTTCCGCTTCGTTTTCGACCTTCGTTTTGTGATTCGACTTATAAGAATAATCTAGAAATATAACATGAATAAAATAAATATTACATCACAAATGCTATGTCCCACGTAGGAGGCATACAGACGATCTAATATTGATTTAAAAACCATCAAGATATGCGGTTAAAAAGCCATATAAATAAGACCTTTCATTCAATCGATTTTAGACCCAAATAATAACAAAATGTGCTGCAAAATAAAATGTTAGAACATATGTTTTTCATGAAAAATACAATCATCTCTGATACCATTGTTGAAGACATGCAGCGAATTTTTTTTTTTGAAAAACACGTTATGACCGTAATAAACGACGTATTGCGAATTTCATGAAAAAATAATTAACCTTTTTCATATTTTATGATTAAATATACCTTTAAGTAACTTGGAAAAGTTTCTTTGATGCCCAACAATGATCCGAGATGACCCAACAACCTTCTTACGTATAACCCGACGCACGTGTTGGTTTTGGTGTGTGGGCACCGATCCGAACCAACCGCTTTTGGCTTCAAAACACACTTAGGGTCTCAAAATTTTTGCACGAAAAATTAGAGAGGGAGAGAGAAGGGGTGGTGGCTCCTTATGGATGTGTAGAGACAATAATCATCATCGATCTACTTCACCTTTTTATGTATATCAAATATACATACATATACACTTTCCTTAAAAGTAGGCAACATGTATATAACCACCAAAATAAGAAGATTCCATCTCCTATAATGGCTGGCCAAATATTAAAAGAGGGTGTGATTTTTATTTTAATTTTTAATGTATAATTTTTATATTAAAAATACCTCAAGCATAAATTACACTACCAGAAGTGACATGGTGTAAAATAAACTTAACAAATATAAATCAATTCCCTCTCCTAGGCATGGCCGACCATTAGGGAGAAAAACCATAATGTGCCACTTTGCCATTTATACCCTTGTACATTTAATTTAATGTCTCGAATGCCCCAACGAAAAATTCGACGATGGAATTAAGTTAAATAAATACCGAAGCCAACCGAAAATAAATCGTGCATATAAATAGGCTGCGTGGGAGATCACGAGGAATTATAGGACATGGGCTAGCCGTACAAGAAAATCGGATATCCCTAACTTAACCCCCAGAGTTAGATCCTTTCTCGGATGAACTAGGACTTATTCTACTAAATGCCCTGACTGAACTCCCGGCCCTAAACTCGATTATGCCTCAAGTTTCCAATTATCACTTGCACTAAAATCTCCCCACGTTTAAGATACAGATTCCTGATGATTGAATTAGGTTACTGACATCCCGGTTCAATTATCCCCTTATCCTTGCAACCGCACCACTTATCCTTTTAACTATACTGATCCAATTGATCCACCGACCGGGTTTGGCATAATCAAACTTATAAGAAATGAACGCGAGGGGGAACTCCTCCACCTAAATCGGATGTGGTTTCCATCAGTAGATTATTTACCATCGAACAAACAATGAAAGTACCCAGCCCACCGGTCATATTGATCTCAATATCGAAATCTCACCTATTGGTGACTCAAAGCACTACGCATCATCTGAATAAGATTCGATTAATTACATCAGGATTAAGAGTTCGTGCAATACATTATAATATAGAATGTGGTCCAATTCATATAGTCAGTATATAATTGATCATCCTATTGATCCCGCTTAATACACTCCAAGTGTACTAAAACATCGAACTCGAACATCGAATTCGCTGATCGGAATCCTAGCCGTCTGACCCAGCCAAGACTTGCTAATATAACAATGTGCTACAATCATCCCAATGGATTGTCCATGTCCAATGCAATTATGAGCCTACCTGTATATTCTATCAGAACCTATTACCCGATCTTCCCTGCTTCATGCAACGAGTCAAATATTAGACAGAATATACCGACTATGCATTCACAAATCATACATATAATAATTATTAAACAGTAATTGCAAAACATCTCAATTATTTTCTCATTAATATACCAGGGATCAATGACAGAATTACAAAAAAGCGTGGATTTTAAGTATACTATCTCAATAATCTCCCACTTATACTAAAAGCCTTGTAAGAATACATATGATACCTAACACTTTTACTTATGTAAAATGACCCACCAGGATATCCGCAGACGTAACCATGCATACCACAACATCTCCACGTTTTATAGTCTCCCGGATGAGATAATACTTCCTCTTAATGTTCTTTCCCGAAGAAAACACACAACTTGAGGTGGACCTCCTAGAATCCCTATCATCCAGGAAATACGAGTCTGCATACCCAAGGGGTACTAGACTATCATCCTGGTACACCGGCATATACTCCCTAATCCCTTTCAGGTACTTGAGTATATTCTGGACCTCATCCAAATGCTCTCCTTTGAATTGAACTGTTATCTGATTACCATGCCAACGTAATAACATATATCCGGTCTAGTATAAAACATGACATACATGAGAATTCCAACTGCCGAAGCATAAGGAATACATCTCATCCTCTCTATCTCCTGAGGTATTCTAGGACACCTATCCCTAGATAGAGAAATTCCAAATCTGAAAGAAAGAAAATCCTTTCTCGGAATTTTCCATGCCAAATGGAGCAATTGTCAAATCAATATAAAAGGCTTGGGATAAGCCCAACATCCTACATGATCAATCTCGCAAGAGGTTGATTCCTAGGATTTAGCACACTTTTCCCAAGTCCTTCATGTCAAATTGACTTGATAACCATATCTTCACCGTAAACAACAACCCCACACCGTTACCGATTAGGAGAATTCCATCAACATAGATGACTAGAAACACTACCTTGTTTCCATCGTGCTTCCAGTACACACAATATTTGATAGGACACTGATCTAAGCAGAAGTTTTTGATCGGCTGGTCAAATCGAGTATTCCAAGACCTTGATGGTTGCTTATGTTCGTAAATGGATTTCTTAAGCTTGCACAATATATGCTCCTGACCCTTTGCTACGAGCCCGTCTGGTTGCATCATATAGATGGTCTTGTCAAGAATTTCGTTAAGGAATGCTGTCTTGACGTCCATCTACCAAATCTTGTAGTCGAGATACACAACAATGGATAAGAGAATTTGAATGGATTTAAGCATAACCACCGGGGACTAGGTTTTATCATAATCGAACACATTCGATCTGAGTAAAAATTCTTGCCATAAGCCTAGCGTTGAAGGATTTCACCTTCCCGTCCACTCCTCCCCTTTTCTTGTAGATTCTTTTACTCCCGATGAGTTTTATCCCATCTAATGGATATACAAGCTCCCAGACCTGATAAGAGTATATATAGTCTATTTAATATTCAATAGCCTTTTATCATAAGTCTGCATACATGTCTCGAAGTGCTCCATTGTAATGGAGGGTTTCGGTATCAAGTTCTTATGGTATCCTGTCGAGTGATTATCCCAAGAACATGAATCTCTCAAGTTGACGAACAACCCTCACACTACGACGAGGTTTGTGGTTTATTATATAATCATATTCTAAGAATCTTACATTTGTACTAACAAATACCCTCTGACTCTTAGGATTATAGAATGAACCACACTTAGTTCATTTGGGGTACCCTACAAAGAAACAAAATTTCGTCTTCGGTTCCACTATACTTACATCTCCCACCAACACATGTGTTGGGCAACCCCATATAAAGAAATGTTTAAGACTTGGCTTACCCCCAGCCGATAACTCCATAGGGTTATCGGTAAGCGCCTTAGTAGGTACCGAATTCTGAATATATGCCGCTATCTCTAACGTAAATCCCTAAAACGAATGCAGTGAATTCGAACAAATTATCATGTACTTTACCATCTCATTAAGGAACCTATACCTCCTCACTGCTACATCATTCTGTCGGGCATCCTTGGGGCGGACAACTCGGATGTAATCCCATATCCTGAGAAATAGTCCATAAACACCCAAGAGGTATTTACCACCACGATCAAATCTTAGTGTCTTATCTACCTCTTGCCTTGATGTTCATTGGACCACATACATCATAATGAACCAACTTCAACACTTCCATGGCTCTAAGTTCCTTGGCCCATAAAGGAAAATTTTGTCATCTTTTAGTTGTTTGATTACCTGGGACTCCTATAATAAATTGTAGACATGATTAGTGGCTCACGTATCTACATACCAGGTTTCCGTGGGTACAACCGCTAAACATGATACTCTAAATAAAGATAAAGCTTACTAGCAGCCTTCTTGTACTTCTGGTCAGGACAATCTCTTTTCCAATAACCCGATTTCTGAAAGTAATAGCAACTACCCTTAGGCACCATAACCTTTTCCTTGGTAGTTGATGGCTCCTAGCCACTAGCCCCATGTGTATTGTCCTGTTACACCCATTTCTTCTTTTTCTTACCACCTCTTGGCCTAGAACGTGAAAATTTTTGTCCAACAAACGCATGGGTCAGCTTCTTGATAACACCCTCCACTATCTCTAAATCTTTCAATAATGAATCCGATATTGATTGGAACAGTTATTTACCAGGGTTTTCCCATCAATCTTGGTTCCAATGATCTCCAGCCTGTTATGATGACCGATCATCTTTGAAACATGGTCCATTTCTAGTGTACCATATGCCATGTTCATGTTTACAGTTCCCGTGATGGCAACCTGCCTTGCTGCCCGACCATGCTCTCCAAACATTTCAATAAGCATAATGATCATATCAGTCATAGATTCCATTGACTGATCCTAGCTTTGCAAAACATCTGACATGGAAGTTAAGATGTAGCAACATTCCATCCTATCATTTTTAACCCAATCATGATAGTGCCGAAATTCCTGTATAGAAAATCTACTATTAGGAGTGGGCGGACTGGGATCAAATAACCTGAACCTATAGTCGTCAGAAGTTGGGACAATAACTTGATTCCATTTTCATTAGATAAAATTGGGTCCAACTAATGTATATTCTTTGAGAATCGCCCATGTTGATTGAAACTTGATTACATTATTAAATCCTGAGAAACAAAAGAGAAAAGTTTTTAATTCTTTGAAAAAAGATTAGGGTCCCTCAACCTTTTAATTTTAAAAAAGTTATTGGCAGCCCAAAGCTTTTCTGATTAAGCAGGCCACGTTGTGTGGACGTCTACAAATCAATCCATGACCGGACAGACATACCCGTCTATTAATTCCTCTTGGAAAATATCACAACAATAATTCACCCATAATCACATCAACAAATTAGGCCACCTAATGTGGACGTCTAATAGTTAACGAATAAACAACTAACATGCTTGTATTTCTCGATTTACTCCAAGTAATTAAATAGTCAATTACTTTGGTCCTCGCAAAAAAAAAAACAGTGACTCCTTAGGGAGGATATTTTTTATTCATAAGTTAAGTGTATAACCATCATACTTAATTTGAAAATCTCGTGACAAAGCCTGAACTCGGTGTGTTCGAACCATACTTTACACAACTTTTCAAATTAACTCCTATTGAACATTCGTGCCGAAAATACCATGATTATAGCTCATCCTTAGGGTGACCGATCAGGCCGGCACGCGAGTTAAAACCATGTGTGAATAAACCCTTCTCCCACTTAATATTTTAAAAAATCAAGGGTTTTATCATTTTTTTATTTTAAAACATTAAAAAAATTTAATAATCCGATTAAAATTAAATCCGGTTTTAATCTATTAAAAATAACATGTTTATTTCCATTAAAATAAACAAAAACATTTCTTTATTTAATCTTACGAAAAGTAATTAACTAGCCGGGTTTTTCTTTAAATAAAAATTCTCAAATTAATTATCCACGTGACACAAAATTAAATAATTTAATTATGTACTTATTTTTCAGTTTTAAAAATTACTTGGATTAATTATTTTACGAAAAACCTTTTTCCAAATATTCCTTGATTTATAAAATCATAGATAAAAGGAAAAATAAATAAAATAAAAAATTAATCCACACAATTCAATAAAACAAATAAATAAATAATTAAACTAACGACAAGAATAAATAAATATGTCATTATGATCCGGATCCTTTATTTAATCTTTTAATCCAAAGGTCTCAGATTAAAGATTAAATGGCTAGGGTCTTGGAACCTCAAACGAGTCGTCAAGGACTCGACCTTCTTCCTCTGCCCTCGGACCACCGCCATAGCCTCGGACCACTGCTGGATTGTCGAATAAAGCAATGAAAAATCCCTAAACATCCCCTTAGGGCTGGAACTTGCTATTGTGTTCCAACAGCGCGCCACCGCCTTTGTGCCGCTGTTTAGCCGCCCTGCCGGTACTGGACCCCAAGAAATTACTCGAACTAGAGAACATCTAGGACTTGATTTCCGCGAATTGATCTCAATGTCGAAATCTCAGCCATTGGTGACTCAAAGCATGACGCATCATCTGAACATTATTTGATCAATCACGTCAGGATTAATAGTTTGTGCAATACATAATAGTATAGGATGTTGATCAATTCATATAGTCAGTATAGAATTGATCATCCAATTGATCCCCCTAATACACTCCAAGTGTACTAACACATCGAACTCGAACATCAAATTCACATACCGGAATGTACTACAATCGTACAAATGGATTGTCTAGGTCCATTACAATTGTGAGCCTACTTGTATATTCTGTCATAACCTATGACCCGATCTTCCCCGCTTCATGCAACAAGTCAAATACGGGATAGAATATACAAACTATGCATTCACACATCAAATATACAATAAATATGAAACAGTAAATGTAAAACCTCTCAATTATTTTCTCATTAATATGTTAGGGATCAATGATAGAATTACATAAAATCATGACTTTTAGGTATACTATCCCAATATATATATGTGTGTGTCTGTCTGTGTGTGTGTGTGTGTGTGTGTAATGAGAGTTATTTTCGTCCTAGTTTTTTCCATAACACAAAAAACTCTCCCTCTCTCCCTCTCCCCTTTACAGCCTCTTCCCCATTGATTCTCTAATTTCCTTGCAATATTTTTGTGAGCCTTTGAGTGTTATGAAACCAAGTACATTAATTCGGATCGAGGCCTACTCAGCGGGATCGTTTCGTGAGTCGGGTGATACGAGAGAAGGTTACCGGGTCATATCACAACTTTGATTGGGAATATAGAAAGTTTACTAGTAGTTTCTACGAGGTGAAGATTCATGTTTGAATAATTTTGATTCAACCTTTTTCATGAAAAACGCGGGTCGATGCTTATTACGATCACGTCGAAATAATTTTTTTTATAATTTCTTCCGCTGTGCGGCTCCAACACGGACCACCACTGGATCGCTGGAAAAACACCAAAGAAAAAGCCACAAATAGCCCCCTAAGGCCGAAATATTCTCATGTCACACAACAACGTTCCATCACCGTTGTTCCACTTTTTTGCTACCTTCTTGTCACCATTTGAGCTCCAAAAAATTACTGGAACTAGGTAACATCAGGAACTTGATCTCCAAAAAAAATCAAGTCGAAATTCAATGCAGAAGTGCCCTAAAGAAATGCATCATTTTTCACGACGGGGTGTGCACTATCAACTTTGGAAAATTTTCAGATCCCTTCCCGTCATCGTCTTGCGGTCACTGAATCACCATTGAAAAGATAATGGATTAAACTTAATTCTAGCAAAAATATCACATTGAAAAAGCAAACCAAAAGCCCCAAAAATGAACCCGAACCAGCAAGTAGTGGGCTGGCTAAACCTGCTGTCACCACACATCATGTGGTTTTCTGTCGTTTTCAATCCATGTTTTTTGTGATTCGATTACAACAATGATCCATTGAAATAATATGAACGAAATAAATTTACATCGCAAAAATCTATACCCCACGTAGGAGGCGTACAATCAATCTAATCTCGCTATAAATTCACCGAGATATACGAAGGATTAAAGACTTAAAAATTAAACCATTCATTCACACGATAACTAAATTGGATGATAACGACACGAAGCTGCAAAAAAAGGTTAGAGCATAGATTTTTCATGAAAACCCACAACCTTGGCTCTGATGCCATTGTTGGGAAAATCAGAAATGGTTTGCGGATCGGTGACGTGACCGTTAAAAACGTAGCGTGTGATTTTTCATGAAAATGATAAGTCTTTTTAATTTTTTTTAGATTAAATCATAGTTCTTAGAAAATTTTCAAAAGGTTTCTTGAATCCAAATGAACGTTGTGATACGGCTTGGTGACCTTCTCACGTCTTACCCGATGCACATGTTGATTCTAGTATGTGGGCACTGATCCGAATAAAGTCTTTTGTCATCAAACACACTTAAACTATCTCAAAAATTTTGCTAGAAAATTAGGAGAGGGAGAGAGAGAGAGAGAGAGAGAGAGAGGCGACGACACTTAGGGTTTATGGAGAATAAAATTATATTTTTATTCTCCTTTACTGTTTTATATATATATATATCCGTCCTTTATTTTAGTTAATATATATATATATACATATCCTTCCATAATATATGTAGAATATATATATACACTTAACTAGAATAAGCATACTATTATTTAATTATTAATATATATATATGGACACATATATATATACATATATATATTTATACCAATTAAATAATGTGTAAATATATATTGCTCACTTTAATTTTGGTGGCAATTCTTATTGTACCATGTGCATGGAAAGATAAGATTTACAACAAAAAAAAGTGCAACCTCAATCCTCCTAGGGCCAGCCACTAGGGATGAAATCCCTACTTTGCCAATTCGCCATAAATGCACCTGAATATTTAATTTAATACCCCGACCGTCTAGGCGAAAAATCCAACGATCGAATTAAATTAAATAAATTTCTGATCAGCACTCAAAAGTGATGATTTAGACCTGTTAATTTACACTGAGTTTGTCCCTTTTTTGTTATCTAATATATGTTTTGTAATGTTTTTGTGTATAAGACAGGAATTGGAGGAGTGATACAAAATAGCCACAAAACAGCCAGTTTAGCAACAAAATCAACACAACCAAACAAAGACCAACAGAACCTGTAGTTCTCGTCCAGACGCTACTCATTCAGCATCCTAACGCTACACCATCCGGACTCTGTGCTCTCACCGTCCCGACGCCATATTGTCGACCGTCCCAACGACAGATCAAGCAAAATCGGAAACTCTGAAATAGGAAACAAACGTGGCACCCAAGCAAGCCCTGTACGGACGTTGATCGCCGATCGTCCTGATGCTTCCAAATTAGGAAACTTACGTGTTTTAGGGTTGTATACTTAAAAGCCATGTTGTTGGGTATTTTACTATCCGAGATCCTGGGAATATTAATGAGAATATATTGAGAGGTTATGTATAATAAGATTCATATTTATTTATTGTATGATGTATGTATGTATTGTCCATATATACTGTCTAGTATTTGACTCGTCGCCTGAAGCGGGGAAAATCAGGTCAAAGGTTCTGACAGATATACAAGGGGCTCACGATTGTAGTGGATCCGGACAGTCCACTGTTACGGTTGTGGGACATCATTACATTAGCCAGTTTTGGCTAGGTCGAAAGGAACCAATCCTGGTCTTGGGATTTGAGTTTCGAGTTCGATATGTTAATGCACTTCGAGTGTATTGAGCGGGATCAATAGGATGATCAATTCGATACTGACTATATGAATGGATCTACATCCTATATTATCAGCGATTGCATGGTCTCTTAATCCTGACATGATTGTTCGAATCATGTTCGGATAGTGACCAGTACTTTGAGTCACCAATAGCTGAGATTTCAATGGCGAGATAAGTATGACCGGTGGGTTGGGTGATGGCATTATTCGTTCGATGGTAGACAATCATCTGATGGACATCACATCCAATATAATACTGGTTGAGGAGTCCCCCCTCGTGTGCGTGGTTAGAAGTTCAGTTATGCCGAACCTGCGCAGTGGATCATTCGATGCGGCATAATGATATGTTAAGTGGTGCGGTGCGAGGATAAGATGATTTCCGAACCGTGTCAGTAACTTAATTTAAATATCGGGAATCCATATCTTAAACGTGGGGAGATGGTAGTACATCAGGTAATTGGAAAACTTGAGACATAATTCGAGTTTAGGGTCGGGAGTTAAGCCAGGGCTTTTAGTGGAATAAGTTCTGCTTCGTACGAGAATGGACTAACTCGGGGCTTGAGTTAGGGATATCCGGTATTCTCGTACGATTATCCTGAGTCCTATACGTCCTCGTGATACCTCACGTAGCCCAATTTTATGCACGAGGTTTTACGGTTGGCTTCAGGTTTTATTTAATTTAATTCGATCATCGATTTTTTTCCGGGGACGTTCAAGGTATTAAATTAAGTATTTAGGGGCATTTTTGGTAAAGTGGAATTATGGGAACACCCTGGGGTGGGCGGCCATTAGTATGTATTAAGTCAGAATTGATCTTGGAAAGTGTATTTAGGACTTTGCCATTTTGGAAATTTAATATATACACTTGGCATATTTCAATATATTTATATATATATTAAAATATGCATAAAAATTATTCTCTAGGTATACACAAAGTGGCCGGCCCTAGTGGGCAATGATGTATATATTTCATGCATGGTTTTGGAATATATTGATATGGTTTCCTAAAAATTTGCATGGAGGATAAGATATACATGATTTTGGGTGAAATTTTATGAGATAATCTCTCCATAATCCTTCCCCATGGCGGGCCCTAGCTAGGGTAATTATTATACAATATTATGTATATATTATATATATATATATATATTTAAGGAGAAAAAATATATGATATATATTTTAATTATCCTAAAATATATGGTGATATATATATACATACATGATAGAGTATTTTTTTGAAATAACCCTAATTTTAATAAGTATCATAATTAACCTCATAGCCACCGGCCCCTCTATCCATTCTCTCTCTTGTTCTTCAAGTTTTGGAGAGGTTTAGTGTGTTTGAAGCGAAAATAAATCATCTCGGATCGGTGCCCACACACCGGAGGTGGATACGTGCGCGGGTTATACGTGAGAAGGTCCCGGGATAGTCTCAAACGCGACATGGATTTTTGGTACTGACTTTTCACAATCACACGTAGGTATTGTCTCTGTCCAGATCTGATTGGCATGTTAGGTTGCATGAAAAACGAAAGGAAACTCGATTTTTAAACATAACGCTTATGTATATCTCTTTTCCCCAACAATGGTATCAGAGCCAAGGTTCGTTTTCATGAATAGAAACTGTGCTAATCTTTATTTTGCAGGTCTTAAGTCGTTATGGTCCGGGGTTTGCATGTATGATTTTTTTTCATTATGTTTTTTTAACCAAAAGTGCCTCGACGGTATTTAAATCGGGGTTAGAATCATGTACGCCTCGTTTGTAGGGCATAGGACTTGATTGTAATGATTATATATACATGCATGTGTTTTTCCTATGATTTTTGTGTAAATCGGATGGAGAAAAGTTGACCAAAACGGAGTAAAATCGTAAAATCATCAATCTGGACGTAGCAGGTTTTTAGCGACACAGCTGTCTGAGTGTTGCTATAGTCGGCATGCGCGCACGGTGCAGCGCGATGCGCGTGAGTTGGCTGGGAGGAATTTCAGCGACGTTTATGGTGTTTTTATCGACGCTTAAGGAGTTTTCAGCGACAGAAAGGGTCTAAGTCCTATTTGGGCTTTTTAGACGCTCGTTTGGATTTTTTCAAACCCTAAGGAGGATCGGACCATAACGACAAGTTTTTATTTTATTTAATTTTGCTGTCATTATTATTTGTTTTAGTTTAATTGCTTATTTTATTTGTGGTTTTAAATTATTGCATGTATGTTTATTTTATTCTATTTTCCTTTGAATGTATGATTTTTCAAATCTATGAATTTTTAGGAAAATGTTTTTAATAAAATAAAATGGAATCAATTTTTAAAAACGAGAAAATAAATAAGTGATTAAGGTTATTTAATTTATTCGATTAGAGAAAAATTAATTAAGTTTTTTTTAAAACTGGGTAATTAATTTCTTTTCAAAAAATTAAATAAGTTGTTTTGTTTATTTT